>PQWD01002545.1:148496-289096 GCA_019425675.1 Leucinodes orbonalis | reverse complement strand
TATTAGGTTTTTCGTTTTTCATTTCATTCATATTAGTGAAATGGCAAAGATACGGCGGAATTTTTTTAAATTTTGTTAACGCTCAAGATTTTTTTAATATTACGTAATTCTCCTGATTGACTGTTTATACTGCTCAGAACGCCGCCATTTGTGGTCGTCTTTCGGGAATCGTACTATAACTGGATATATCTTTACATTGTAGCATATTGCAGTATTCCTACACAATTTTTGCGGGCAATCAAGCCGCGGTCCGTGAGGTCAGCAGCCTTGCCAGCCACATGAAGCGGCTTGTATCAAAATATCCATAATACAGGCCCCCATTGATTCGGACGCAAGATCCTCGTGTGATAAAATATGGATAAGCTATTATAACACATTTTGAAAATTATAGAAGATAATAAAATTGTGAATGCTATATTTGTCACAGATTCTATAAGAAGATAGATACAAATGGTGCATTTCAAAACAAAGCAATGTACAATATATTTACATTTACTAAGAAAATGGAGAGACTATCTCTCTCTTCAACCTTTCACAGTACACTGCTGGACATAAGTCCAATCTGCACCAGATATTCCAGTCTTCCACTTTTCTGATCCAGCCTCCACCAGCGTCGTTTCACAAATTTTCGGTCCATCGGGCTAAAGGACGTCTTAGCTATGCTTGCCAAGAAGCGGTCTCTACTCCAGACAGCTCTCGCGGTCATCGGTCGAGCGACAATCTTGACCAGCCCACTACTTTAACTTGGTGGCGAGCTCTGATAGAAAAGTTAATTGAATATTTAACCGTGTGTTAATAGCAGCTGTTATATATAATTCTCTAGCGACAACGATAAAAAAGCTACCTTGTTACGTAAAGATGTCTCTCTCGAGCAGTGGGCGTGTACTCCATATATGCAAATTAGCAGTGCATACCCTGAGCATCCAGACAACCCGGAAAATCGCAACCATATTGAATGATTAATACTTTTTTCGGCCATTTTTGAAACCATAGGCGATCTGCTGTCATCAACAGCCATCATTTTGTCAAAAATGTAAAATATTTTTGTTTTTGCAATAAGTGTCACTTACTTCGCATACCCTACTCATAATCTCTGTGCATGCCACTGCTCTCAAGGCATTTACTGCTGGCACCTGCCCTCAAAGACCTTACACGGTGTCTTTCAGGTACAAATTAACCTATTTGATAATATACGTTACTTAAAAAGCAATTTATATTTTATTATAATGACCAGTCCATTCTTCTGACATGGATGTCGGCACGTACAGGATGGTACGGGGCGATGCGGTCATATTGAAAGAAACCGTGTGCGATGCGCGCCGCCGTGTCTTGTCATTATTTTTTGCTAATTTACCATACTTACATGCTACTGTAACCTCAATTTGTGATATTCTGCGGCTTAATTTGTAAACCTTTTCCAGCTCTCGATACTTCCTTATCGATAAATAAAGGAACTTGTAAATGTAGCTATTACTTCACTTACCTTCATAATATTAACAACTCCATAAGAAAAATTCGTAGATACAATTAAAATACTAATCGAATAAAATGTAACGTAACTACCTATTATTTTACTTACTCTAGAATATCTGGTATTCTATACATTTAAAGAATAGAAGGCTAACTTGTGTAAATTATGTTCGTGTCTCTAATTTAACCGAATTTGTGGCCACCACTTTAGGTATTTTTTGTAATCTAGCATATATTGAAGATAATGTACTGATTCGTGATTTATCCTGTTCTTAACCGGTCCCCACATACGATCGTAAATGGAACAGCAATTAGTAACGCTTTCACGTTAATATCATTGCTCATAATGTCCTTGTATGGAATCGCTTTGGTGTTGGGTAATTAACCACTAAAAGGCTATTCAGGGCCACATGTTAGGTGACAAATAAGGAATTAAAATTCATCGGGATCGCAGGTAATTTAAACGATCATTTATTTCAAGATTTGTATTTTATAACCTCATCAATGATTATAATTATTATTATCATAAACTTTTGTGCTCAATCTCGTTGTAAAGTTCTATAAATTAAAGTGGACGTGTGGATCACTGCAAATGGTGAGTATCCATAGACTTTATCGGATCCCAGAATAAATCTTCCCAAGCCTTGCTCCCCGTGATGCGTCCTGCCAAAAAAATTATCATGTCTTTAGGAACTTTCTAACACGATTATTTACCTACATAACAGCCCATTATAGTCCTCTGCTGTCAATTACGAGTATATAGCCTAAGGTCTGCTCAATGTTAATGAAGTGATTAGGTATAATCTACACGCTCGGCAGGTGGATTGGAGAAAGATTTAGAAAGAAACAACACAACATTGTCTTGTTTTGTTTCTTACAACAATAAATGTTTTCTTTTTGTGTATATATATGTATTTATTTTATTAACGAAAATTTTATTTATTAATGCTATGTTTGAATACCTGATAATGTTTTGTGTTTTTAAATAGTACCACTGCAAAAGGTGGGGGTTGATAACCTGCCCACCATAAACGTTTCTGTTTATTGCGCTAAAAATTATGTTTGTAGTTATTTATGGCGAGAAATAAATAATTATTGTAAACCTATGAAAGATTAGGAGATGAGAAATCGTTTGTTTTTCGGATCGACTTTGAGTTGTCGACCACAAATACAGCTTCACCGGACAAGGTAACAAGCCCAAAAGAGAGCGCGGCTACACGTTCTTTGCTTAATATTTGTCCCTATGCTTCTTACAGCACCAGCAGAAATGAGGGTGGTCACAATAGTATTCAAATTTGCCATCATTTAATGTCGTTAACAATCAGTAAATGGAGATGAAAGTAATTGTTTGAAAACTTGATTTGGGAATGGATGGCGCAGAAGGAATGGTAGTGCCACGGCACTGCTTCTTAGTATCTTAGTTTTTAGCAGTCCTAGAAAATAAATATGTAGGTAAACCTTAACTACTTGTAAATGAGGCAACAAGTACTTAATCCAAACTATAGGCACCTTTTCATCGTTGTAGAGCTTCAGGAAAGTACAACAGATTGAGACGGCTGCGTCTTATATTAATATCAAATTTTTGTAAGGAAATGAGTATACCGACAGGATGACCGATACTATAAGGAAATGAGTATACCGATGAGATGTACTAAGCAAACGATATACGACGATACGATAATCGATTACTTGTTGTGTAGACAGGCACAAACTCTACCATAACTTTGTATTAAGACGATGATCGTGTAATAGCTGTGCGTTGTGTAGAAGAGGCACCATAAATCCGGTGGAAGAGGATATTATTTGCTATTGCAGCTTGAAAATCTACACTTCTATAGGTAAATTAATAATGAAATCTAAAATCCATATAATTTTTGACCATCGTTTAAGAGCTTTTTTATAAAGGTATAACATTTGATCTCAGTATAATAAGAAAATATTATATTTTAATCAGTCTTAATATTAATGGGGCAAAGTTGCCAATTCAATTAATCACCATCATTTCAGCAATATCCCAACGATTATCCTCATTGTGGGGTTATTTTCAGATGGATAGAGTTTCGTTTATTAATCGAAATGCACCACAGACCCTTGATGTTGGCTTGAGTCTTGTAAGATGTTGTCTGGATGCATCTTTCATCAAAAACTTAAAGAAATGAAATATAATCACATTAAAATTATAAAGGCGAATGTTTGCAAGCGTGATGTTTATTACGTCTTCACGTTTAAACGACTAAATCGTATTCAATAAAATTTTGTATGGAGTTAGCAGAACCATTGCATTAACAATAGACTACGTTTTCTTACGGGAAAATATCTTATACCGCGTGTATCACCGCGGGACACAGTGTATTCTGATTGCACGACGCACGTGTTGCATAAGTAGGCGAATCTTTGTAACAGAACCTCGTTTAGTTAAACGATAAATTAAATAACCTAATCGTAGTCAATTCGTTAGGCTAATCCGCATCTATACCGTATTTATTTGAAATTTAACTAACAAGAACCTCGCAACTCTTGGTCGTGTCGTAAAACGTGTAATTTAGAAGATAAACATGCATTACTACGCGTTATCTGAATGTTTTAAAACTTAGACAATTAATTAGGAAGCATCTTTGTATTCAAGTAACATTGTCAGATAAATTTTTTTGCTTTAGCTTTATTTATTTTAAGGTATTCAATAAGTACTATAGAACCTTAATTGTATATTAAGGTTCTATGATTAAGGAATGGGTACTTAACACCTGAAATGTTACAAACTTATTGAATAAAGTTTGACCTATAAAAAACTGTAGCAGTCTCCTCTGATTAATTTCCGGACCTTTTTACTCATCGTAAAATTTTAAGTGCTTCATTAAACGATGTTATTCTTACATAAAAAATAACAACAATAATTATAAAAAAGTTCAATGTGGCGGACATTGAACTTTTTAATAATTGCACATTGTAAGCACCTTCTGGGTGCATCCTTTCCAATAGCAAACGAAAGTAATGGTTTGAGTGGTTAAGGGGAAATTGAATAAATTTTTGTCTTTTTTATACTTAACAATCAGGATTACCATTATTACAACAGTCTAACTATATATGTACTGTATATCTCCACTGCTCAACGAAGGCCTAATTTTTAACACGAAGTGATCCCTACCAGTTGACATCCATAGCTAGTCCATTTGGTTGGTTTGTGCTTCTTTGTCTGTTACGGGGACGCCAATCCATGTGCCCTGCTCACTGCTACTGCAACTTGCTAATCGGTTGCTTGCACGAGGCTTATCTGGATATATGTGAAACAAAATAGGTGCTATACAAGTACTATACTATTTTTATTTTATACTTTTACTGCATGAACTTGATCCACTTAGCACATCTACACATCGGACAACCTGACAGTCGGCAAAACGCCACCCGTACACGGTGGATATCCCAAAGTGTCGTACGAAACGTTTTGAATCCTCATTTTTTATTCGCTACTTTACTAGCTGCCAGAGTTTGTGTTTCGCGAAAAGTACAATTTGGGGATCTTTAAATCAAGAGTAAATAGGTTCTTATCTAGATTAGCGTTGTCCATCCTAGGCGCATCGTCTATGCTTAATATCAAGACGGGCTTAAACGCGAACCGATAGATTAAAAAAAAAATGTTGCCCGTTCTGTCCTATACGACTTTCATTGTTGCCTGTACTGTCATGTTTTACTTTTGTTATTGACTGTACCTATTTAATATAGTGCTTCAGTCGCAGGCGAAAGGTTCGCCAGCCGGGCGCTGGTAATCGGACACCTCTTGTACTCAATCTTCTCTACTATACTAATTTGCGGCTCCGATTCAGGGTTGCCAGTTAATATGAACGAACGAACTTATAATGAACGTCATTATTTGCATTTTTTCAGTTTGGTCAAGACATTGCAGGCTGAATCACATAATTTTCTGAAAAGAAAGATGATCCGTGCCTCAGAGGGTTGTAAAGCCGTGGTCTGACTAATATCTTAAGATGGGAGTCGTTATATCACCCACAATCCGTACTAGGTCCGCGTGGTGGGTTACAGCCTAATACTCCAAGGCTTGCTGCACTAGGACGTTATATTGTATTTTAATAGATGTAAGAACCTGACATCTGACATCCAACCTGTAATGTTAGTGATATCAAGGGCCTGCAGTGATACAGTAGTGTCTATAATAAGAATCAGATAATCGCCGATGTAGGTAGGCATCGGTTCGGATGCATGAATGCGGCCGAACAGTGTGATGCCCGGATAAAGTAAATTTCACGCATATATCTTCCTTTTAATCCTATTGTTCACGTAATTGTTAAAAAATATCACGTATAAAATATGAAAATTTTTGCTTTCTACATTTTATTGGATAGAAAATAATATACTCACACTTCGCCTACACAAAACCTTTTTTAAATAAAACCAAGCATTGAAAAATATTAAATTATAAATTAGGCTTAATAATAAACTTTTAAAATTGTAATTTCGGGGGTGTTGAATGAGCGCTTAAATGTCGTTAATCCTACAGTCCGTAAATTCGATAGCATTTGTTTTATAGGTACATGTGTAGCTCAACGACTCAATGTGTTATATAGGTGACTAGACAGAACTGTCAATAAGATTTTATTGGCTTTAGCAACGAGTTCGTTAGCAGAAACATTGATATTGCGTGCAGATAGCCCTGCGAGCTGCGTTGTTTTGTGTAAAGAGGCGGAACCACACAACGGGTTCCGTTGTCCGTTTCAGCGACCTCTGGGCCCATTCCACTGTCCTTATTCCTTCGCGATAAAGGTCAGGATTGCCTGGCAATGTAATGCTTACACCAGCCGTAGAAACATGGCAATAAATCGAATTCTGCGACGACAGCGCCGCGTTCGTAGATCGACGTTAGCGATTACTGGACTTAT
The DNA here is from genome assembly GCA_019425675.1 of Leucinodes orbonalis. Taxonomy (NCBI): domain Eukaryota; kingdom Metazoa; phylum Arthropoda; class Insecta; order Lepidoptera; family Crambidae; genus Leucinodes; species Leucinodes orbonalis. The sequence continues at coordinate 282,734 of PQWD01002545.1, read as the reverse complement.
GATTATATTCAGTGAGGAATCTCGCATCGGCCCTCCAAGTGCAATTTGTTGAGGCAACAATGCAGTGTCCAGGGGAGGGAGTAAGGCGAGCTGGCTGCGGATCGTAAATCGTTGGTAATAGAAAAGCCTGCTAAATACCTATCGATGTGAAACTGGTATATGAATAGACTTCTCACAAGGTTTGAAATGTTGCTACGTTATGGATTGCCTGCACTATCGATATGTGATTTTGGCTGTTGCATTACGAACAATGTTTCATGGATTTTAGTTATCGATACTAATGATTTTTCTTGACAGGAATAAACTGCCTTTTTTGAGCTGGTAAACGAGTAAGATATTATTTATGGCATAAGTGCAATGAGCGGTCCGGTGCAATGTACCAATTTGGGTGCCATAACTGCAGACGTCAGTGTTATTCTAGAATCGGCTTATTAGTCACAAGCGGCGTTGCTCCTTCCAAATAGGCGCTACATCAATCATCTGAAAAGATGCATATAAGGTCTGATGTTGATGATTTAAAGATGCTCAACAATAAATACTCGCACAAGGCTCAAATATGTTCTATACCAACGATTACTTAAGGCAAATATTTAGTGAAAGACAAATTAATATTACGCACTAGCGAATATATCTAAGAATCATTTATTATTTTTAATTAAACTTAGTCTGAAAGTGCTTAAAGGATAGAGCTTTGCCTTGAAGCTATTAATGTTCGGCTCGTATTTGCATAATCAAACCGATTGTTAGTTTTATTAATATTAAAAAGAACTAATGATTTTATAAGGATTTTAAACAGGAACATTTTTATTTAACGCTTGAAGAGTGCAATGAAGTAGCCTGATTATGGAATACTCTTTTATGTCATAAACATAATTATTTATTTTAAGTATTCTATTTATTTTAAACAAATGTAGTAACTTATTCAATTTCAAGGATTCTGTATAGGTATACAGAAAAATGCATTGTTGCATACACACTTGACGCATAATACACATACATATTGTTTGTAAAATATATATAGGAATTATGGAAGGAATAAAGGAAGTATGTTAAGCAAATAGTTGGTTTATAAACTGTTATTTCATGTTACCCATCGCCCCCAACCTAGTTAATAAAAAATTGTCACTCGCTCGTTTCATCAATCGAACACAGTCTACTCTTGGATATGATTCATCACCGCTATTATCACCATCCCAACTTCTACTGGTAATCTTTTGAGCAGGTTTTCCTAGGCAAACAATTCTCACCTGGTGGGTATCTCAAATGAAATATCAAATGTCCCGGAATTGTGTTACGGGTAATTGATGCCAGGTATTCTTCATTACGACATCGTCAAACAACAAAATTGAGTAACATTAGTAAAATTCATGTTCCTTTCGTGTAAACAATGCCTGGCCGATAAGAGGTATCATAGGGCAAACGAGTTCTCGATTGAGCGCATCAATTTCCCTCAAGTAAACGTGATAACACGCCGTCTTGCCAGATTGACTCACGACCATCTAACTCATGTAAACAGTGAGTACATAACTAATATGGGTTCTACGAACTCTCGGTGATACTACTATATATGTCACGTTATCACATCGGGAAGGAATTTCGTAATGATGTGCCCTTTCCGGGGCTAATTACGGTACGCGGGACTGCTAACCCTGGGCAGTAAACAATTGACATGATCCAGGTGTATTTAATGGATCTTCTTAACCCTTTACCGTCGCAGAGGGTATAATACTAAGGGTAGTTTTCTATGCTTGCTATTTACGCGTACACCTTTAGTAGGAAAAAGTATGAGTTAATATTAATTCATATCTTTATTGGACTCCATAAGTAACAGATGTTCAAAAAATATAAGTACCTAAGTGTACATTGATTTGATCTATACTGTTCCTGGGAAGTTTGATACTCCGACATCGACGTTATGCCGATAAGGCAATGCAATGGGTCTTTGGCGCGTAATTGCTACTGAACTTACAGAAAAAAGCCTTTGAATGAAAACACACATGAATTTTGTTCGTGGCGCCTTTTTATTTTCCTGTAAAACATTAATACAATCCACGTAGATTGAATATAGAAAGTTATTTTACATTACAAAGGAAGATAAGAGGCTGTCATATGGATCTGGTGATTAACGCTGTGAGTTTAGGAACTATGACGCAAATGATATAAAAAATGGATAACAGTCCATTCATGAAGTACATTGTTATCGACATCGTTGACCACACACGACGACATTGACGTATGTGAAATTGTCTAATTCCATTTAAACATTAAGACGATATAGATGGGTTGTTTTTACCATGTTAGGTCGCTGTGCAGTCAATCAAATATTCAATGGGATGTCACGTACAATGTACTCGTATGACAACGTCACAGTATCGGTAACACGGACTGTTGGTAAATACTGCGGTATTCAGTTTAAATGACTTTTATATAAGGGACATCAGATTTCTAAAGGTGGCAAATGAATGGAATTTACTATCGCCAGCTGGATGCGTTTGAAATCGTATGCTACTACATACAATGCTTTGAACAGATATTGTTTCAGCATCCAGGGTAGTATTTATTAGCCATTTCGTATAAACTTCTTTTTATTAAATCCAACACCACATTATTGACAATGAAGATGTATTGAATGATTGAATATTGATGTAAGGAAATGTGTAAACATAATAATTATATTCTTGAATCCTTGTATTATATTGTAATTTCTCTCTCTCTACCTCTTTAACCTTTTGCAGTCAACTGCGGGATTTGCCCAGCAGGAACTCGTGTATGTAAATGGATACTGATAACATAGGAATGGGGAGACCTTATCTCGTCTGTTTTTAGCCCGGTATCTCACGAAACAATACGTACAAATACAAATAAAATAAAATTTTATCGTCGTACCTAATAACAAAATAAACAGCCTAAATGAATCTTCCCAACGAGTTGGGCTTGGTATGAATTTAGGAAAAATATTATGCCACAACCGATATGCGTAGATGGCGTCCTTCACGAGGTTGTGCAGTAATATACCTGGGCCAAAGCATCCAACTTGGCCGGCATAACTTCGAACAGGAGGCTATTAGGAGGATTCAGTTAGGCTGGGCGGCATTCGGGTAAGCTACGTCATGTCCTAACGTCAACGATTCCGCAATACTTAAAGACGAAAGTCTTTAATGGACCGACGACTTGCGAAAGGTCGCTGGTGGAGGCTGGATGAAAAAAGCGGAGAACCGGGATGTCTTGCGCAAAATGGGAGAGACCTATGTCCAGCGTTGGACTGCGATAGGTTGAAGAGAGAGACTTAATAACATAAAAAGTAATATTTTACATATTATATATATATTTACTGAAAAGTATATAATGTTTGAACTATATGGTAGAGCTTGTTTTTCTCTTTTCAGTGACTATTTTAGCAGGGTGTATTGTTAAATTTTAATTATTATTATTTAATTCTTAATGAAAGTCAATTCTCTAATATAACATACTAGTTTACAGATTCAGTATATTACTTATTAATTATCATACTAAATTGTTACAAGATGGCGTGATCATAAGGCTGGAACAAATTATCGGTAACAGAGGCTGTTTGTGATATGCTACTCGCTCGTTATAATATCTAGGTCACTAAGACTACGATGTAGTAAATCTAGTGCGACTTTTCATGTAACAATGTCACATAATTGTATAATTGCTGTTGTATATAATATTCAAGATAGGGTGCAAATACAATGAAAAAATAAAGTTTTCCTCATAAGCCAAACTCATTTTTGTAAACAATATATTATGCAACCTGACGTTAATTTCTTTTTCTAAAATATAAAGTGCTAAGTATAAACACCTTGTTTAACTTGGGACTAGATAGCGTTGTGCGAATTTCAGTAAATATTTTTTCAGAACACGTGAGAATCATTATTCGATTCTTTTTTTTTTAATAAAAAAATCTATTTTAGCCAACTTCGATACACACAAATTTTATGTAGTATCATAGATATGTATTCTAGTGAAATTCTCTATTATAATAGACGGAAATTCTCTATTATAATACGGCTTGAGGTGTTTTTATGGTCTAAATACTTTCAATACTTAAGAGCCTCAAAGATTATCACTAAAGGCAAACGATCCCTACATCAACCAAAATCATTAACATTATACTTATGCATTTCGTATGCAAGTAGCACAAGTTGAGTAATTTATCTTTGCCTATTGATAACTGGTTATTGAAATCCGTGACAAAACGCGTTGAGAACAATAGCAAGAAACCGTGAAGGTATTAACGTCGGCTCGTATGTTATGGATTCAAAGACTATGTAAAATGGAGCACTTAGAGTTGCCATATATTATGGTCGTATTGGACATACGGTATGTTCTCTGGGTATGTTGTTGCAGTTTGTTTAACTATACTTATGGATATTGATTTTAAAAAAGTTCGCAATTTATAAACGTTAATATTCTTGAGCGACAGAACTAGAACTAAATGTATCAAAAAGGATTGACGGATAGCCACAAACCGAGTTTTATTTAGAAATGGTAGTAGTGATTGACAAGTCTATAAAACTTGAAAGATACTCTTTACTGTTTAATGGTATAATGATCAGGTATAAACATAAGATTTTCCGATGCTTGTTCACGTTCTTAGGCACTCATGAATAGGTTGTCTGGAATCGTATGTAGCGACAAAGCCTCCTTTGCTCACTGCTGTATATAATGATTGATTTTGGAAAATTCTCAATGAATCTATTGAACAGCCTATAGCGTACGTCTGCATGCACGTGCTTTTTGATTGCTACGGGTAGATTGGGGCGTAATCCACTACGCTTGCTTTGAGTATATTGTTAGGTGTTAAAGAGTACCATCCTATGAGAGTAATCGGGACCACCGGCCTTACGTGTCTGCTGAAGAACGAAGTGATTCTTAATAATATTTTTCGGTTACCGTCTAATGTCTGACTCTAGCGATAATTAAAGCTTACGCGATCGTTAACCGAACACGTTAACCGCTACACTACACCACCGAGCCTGCGAATTAGAGGGTGTTCCTATAATTATAATATTTTTCCCTTATTTACGATCCATTATTAGGAGCTACATATAAGGCTTGGTGAAAATCATTTTTTGGTGAAAACAAATGGAACTGTCATCACCCCTATTCTTACTGTGGGTGTCGTAACAGGTAGCTTAGAGTCAAAATATATTTGAAAAAACTAATTGCAGCGCTTTCTAATTCAACCTTAGCTTTAACAGATAATTCTATGTATAATCTTGCCCTTTCTTGTATTTTTTTTCTGTGTCTGTGAGGTATTCTGGAAGAAATCGCTTCTAGCGATAAGACCGCCTAAATTGCATTATGTTTTTGTTTATTACTGAAAAATTCTGTAAATGTGTGTGTGCAATAAAGATTTTTATCTATCTATCTATTTCGCCTAGCGTAGAAATTATGGAAATATCTTTCACTATGATGTTGTAGGCCAAAAGTAAATCAGTGGACTGTCATGAGTCGTTTAAATGAGCAATAATATTTTCGATGTATCTATCTGAGCCAGTATTATCTACATTAACCTACAACTACAAAACCAAAGCAACCCACACCTCATTTAAAATGTCGTCGACACTTAAGCATGTAATTATCATCATTAGTAACGCATGCCTTGAGTTCCTAGCTGGGGATTATCATAATTCATTCAAAATCAATTAGAGCCAAATAATATTAAACAACAGATAAATATTGTTAATTGCAGAGAACCCATTGAAAATTATGCATTCGTAAATCTTAAAACAAGTAATGGTATATTTATGTGCGTGAATAATTTTATAATAGATCGTTATGAACATAAACTTTAGTGTAATAGTGTGTTAGGAGACTGACATTTTTATGATATTAAGTAGATAATTAACTCATATTAGCGTTGTTATTGTCAATGTTAACTCAGATTCAGATAAATTGGCTGGTTACTGTTTAGTTTTAAATAGGTATGCTTGATGGCTTATTCTATGCAAATTGAAATTGAAGTTTCAGTTTCTGTATTCATCATCATCATTACAGCCTAATATGTCTACTGCTGAACGAACGCCTCCCTTAATGATTTCCACGTGGGTCAATCCCTAACAGTTGACATCCATCTGCTGTTTCTATATTTAAAAGTAACCGCTATTTACTACAAGCATATCCCTATCTCTCCAAGCTATCGTAGTCTGTTCGACATAGCTGCCTCATTTCGCGTCAGATATCCCGGTCTTCCGGTATTGTCATCCAACCCTGAAAATACGGTAACATATTTAGAAACTTTTAGTGATCTCTTTTTGGGTATTGCCCAATTTTTCACAGTTTTGTTTTTTTTTTACTCTGTAGGCTGAATCACCTGATTGTCCAATAACAAAGATAATTCTGTCCTTCGGAGGGCAAGTTAAGTCGTTGGTCCCAGTTACTATCTTACTGGCTTTATAGGCTGGTGATGATGATGATTCATGGGTAAGAATATAAATGACATTATTCGTAAGAGAATCAAAGTTATCCATATAGCTCACCAGATGAATGAGAACCTATGGTCGTTGAAGCAAGCGATTATTTTAGTGAATACTTGATTACCGAGAGTAGGATGCCCCCTGGATCAACAAACCGATGATTGACGAAAGGTATAATGAAAGCTGTACGAGGAAATTTCAAAGCCTGGATATTTGGCGCAACAAAGGTTTGAGGTTGGTTTTACCCATGGGTCTGTCTCATATTGAAACGATACTTATTTTAAATATTACGCAGGTCATCAAACCTTAGTCATTGTGACACCTGTCCACACACCGATAGATTAGATATCTAGTACGTAACTAATTAATTATGTTCTACCGCCGCTTAAGGCTCGGGACTAGCCTTGGAATGCTTGTTATACGATTAGTGATGTACCTTTCACTGTATTTTTCTAAGGAGAGTATTTAAAATACCAATCAACAAAGAAAGAAAGAACAGTAGAAAGTTATTATTTTCCGTCAATACTGTTCAGCGTACATCACCCGTGACGACAGTCGTTAGGTCCCTTATACCCCGTTATTTTACCCGGCAAGCTATAGTGCCCTTATTCCAACACACTATTTCACAGTCTCCCCCATTTTGCGCCAGATATCCCGGTCCTGCACTTTTCTCATCCTAGCCTCCAAGAGCGACGCCAGTCGTGAGTTCATCGGGCCGGAGGGCGTCCTACCGACGCAACGCTTGCCAAGATATCGGTTCTGCGATATACGTGACCAACTGCCATTATGACATAAAAAATCCCTAAATTGCTTCTTACCTACCCGTTAAAAGGTAGGAATGGGTACAATTTTATTTTATACCTTTCGCCAGGGTCTATCCACATTTTGTATTCAAATGTATGCGTAAAGTGTTTTAAGTAGTGGTAGGGGTGGAGCCAGCAAAAGTAGATGAACACTCAGATTTTCATAATCGGTATAAAACACAATTCATTATACACCTACATTTCCAACAAAATCTGAAATTGAAACCATCCTCCTATATTTGGATACGTATTGTTACATACGGCTGCTGGTAAAGCTGTGAAGGCCATAAGCATGAAATAGCAAAAAAGTCCACCGAAAAAGGAAACTCTTGATTAAATTCCGGTTACGATTGAATGCTGGAAGTTTACAAGTATGTCTCGTATATGTTTGTATATGGTAGAAGCAAAAAACTATATGGCTAAAGTCTAATTGAAATCATCTGAGTTCGTTGGCCTACTTACTATATTAGGTAAGTTAGTAACCAAACAAGTTTTTCATTCAGCTCGGTTTAAATTTTATTTTACATTAGTGTTAATTATTGTAAGAAGTGTTATAAGTAAAATAATGTATAATCACTAATATTTACTTTGATAATTTCCTTATTTACCAATATAACAAAGCTGTATCCATATACATAGGTATCTTTTAATTAGAATATTTACTACTGCCGGTTATTTTTATACCTCAGATCATAATAAGCGTTGTATCTACACCTAAAAAGTATGTTACAAATTAGTCATCATCTTTTTATCGAGTCGATAGGAATTCAAGTTAAATATGATAATGCGACCAATATTGGGCCGCTTTATCGCCATTTCATTGCCATCCAGAGGTCCCGGAAACCGCACGAAGATGGACAGTTCAGGAAAGACAGTAGGTGTTTTATTGTTTGAGGGCACCTCAAACTGCTTCTGGAATATCCTCATCTTACCCTATTTTCACGGTGCTTATTGCACGGTGGTCAACACCTGCACACAGTCTATTCATAGTTTTCGAGACCGGCCAGAAAAGATCACCGCACGGGGGCAGCTCTTCAGCCAAACGGGATTTGGTTTCTCTCTTTATCATTATTATATCCGTAATTTTGAAAAAAAATCTTTTAGAAAGGCCACGTCAAAACAGATTCTGCTTAATATGAGGCAGAGAAAATAAAATATCTATTTTTTTAAAATCACTCTGAATTTGCTTTTGAAAACGATGCACTTAAGTCACTGATTCATTTTTGGCGAGCTTTGGTTTGGTCCAAGTGCAATTTGGTTTTTCATGGGTATATTTGAATTTTAATGAATTGAGGTGGCTAAGGTATTTAATTATTAATGTACATGTATTATCCTCCCTTTTATTATTCTCAATGTATTTTACTTTTCATGTCATTGACTCAATGAGGACTACGTAAATATAATTAAAAATATTGTTGAAAAGTTACACTAAACAATTAGATATCAATATATATAAAGTGATACATATTTTAACTGACAATAAGCCTCAGCAATAAGCATATCAAGACAGTCTAAAATAATAATATTTAACAACAACTATTTATTATACGTACATGTTGTCATTTTCATCAAAAATTCGAAAAGCGAAATACATTTGACACAAGAAAATATTCACCACAGCTGGCATTTTCAACATAGGATTCTGTTTATAAGTATAAACAGAAACCTTTACGACTAAGTATGACAAGTTACACGTTTCACTTAATATTCTATAACAGTATGTAATCTAGTTTCCTAGAGAGCGCTGCCAAAGGAGCTACCAAATAAATCACATTGAATAATAGTCGAAAGCACTCGCTGTTAAAATGTAGTTTTACCATGTTTTACTATGCGACACGCCACGTGCATACACAACCGATGCACCGTAATATTTTAATTGAAATCACGATGCGTTTGAAGCGTTGCATATAACGAACTGTGAGAACCAAACCAAATTGGCTATTTGAATAACACTGTCAATAAGCTTGCAGCAGTGCAGATCAACATATTTATACTTAAGATGAACAATGTGTAGAAATGGTACAGGAAAATTGATTTTATTAAATTTTCATTCTGAAATTTATATTACATAAGTATATAACAACAGGCCAAAACGCCGAAGCACTTTTTTCCAAGTATCAAAATTCATTATTGTGCTTTACTTTGGTATTTTAAATGTATTTTTTATTGTATTTTTTGTATTCTTTTTGACGTTCATAAGTGCTTTTTGTAAGCCTAATCTGAATAAATGAATTTGACTTTGATATACTGAATGCTTTAAATTATAATTTTCCTGTGTATGTATACAAAATAATATAATTTGTATGGATTCTATCTGTCACAGAATAATAAATTTACATTGATTGATGTGTATGAATCAGAAAAATTCGTTATTTCATTAATTCGTTCCGAAGAAAGAACAAATATACTTCATTTACATAGAAAGCCCTTTGAAATTGATTTCGTGGAAAACTACTAGACGTAAAATAATATAACTCTACCTTTACATTGACGCCCCATTTGATGCAATGGTTGAAAGTCGGCTTAGGGTCCCGGGTTCGATCCCGGGCAGTACAAACATCTGTGTGCATAAACAATGAATATGTCTGTTTGTATTGGTTTGGGTGTTTCTATTTATATATACATATAAACATACGTTTATCAGCTGTTTAGTCACCATATCACAGGGTAAAATTCTTATTTTGAGGTTAGATGGCGTTGTGTTAACGCTGATGGATATTATATCCTTGTTAATTTTACAGACTTTTTTAATTTATTATAGATATACGTAACAAAAGTAAAATAAAAGTACACTATTTTTAACAGTATTGACAAATAACATAACCGTTTGGAGCTTTGTATACTTTGTTCAGTTCTTAACGTGGGTACCTAATATCTATAGAAGTATTAAATTGTTAAAGAATAAAATAGGTATTCTGTGCTACTGTGCAATTATAATTTATATATAGAATATTCTCATGACGTCATGTTCATGCTTACAAATATTACTGCACAGGTCTCTTTGCTTTGGTAACCAATTTCTAGATAATTTGGCCGAAACTCAACACGCCCGTCCAGCGGAAGGAACCCTCCATCCTTCTAAGATAAACGAGTCATAAGAAAAAAAATCTGCAATATTATGAAATGTACCTAGGTACTTACTTGCTTTCAAGCACATTGTGCTCGATGCAACTAGCGCATGATGCGACCCTGATTGGCAATTCCTTAGTTATTCGACGTGTGCAATTCAATGATAGATTCAATAGAATCGATAAATACGATCCGATGTGGCGTGCAACTATAGCTCGCGATGTTTGTATGTGTCAACGGGCAGTGGCGTGCACTCCATATACGCAATGCATACCCTGTGTTCTCTGACAAACCTGAAAATCGCAATCATGTAAGATTTTTCCATATTTTGACTACATCTTGTAAACGAAATGCGATCTTCAGTCATCAACAGTACAATTTTTGAGAAAGGAATTAATTTTTGTGTATTTGCGATTTATTTCTTTCACTTTGCATACCCTGTTTATAATGTTTGTGCACGCCACTGTCAACGGGTAATTATCGGATAGGAATCATGCTGGGACATGTAACAAATGCCTGGATACCAAGAAGTACCCAATATAATAATTAATTATTGAGCGTGAATGGTATTTTTTTCTGGAACACTTGAGTTCGAATGTACAGCGAGCACTTATTACTATCGATCCGGATCAGTTTTGGAGAAACATGACAGTGGCGCACCGATCTATAACTTATTCAATATAAGGCCTTCAATATAATATCAAGGCCGACCCGAACCTTTCTTGCAAACTTAATAACATTATTTCGATTTAAATATGTATTTTAAGAGCGTCACGACGTCGGTGTGGACTGTTGCCTTTCTCGGGAGGGCTGATCCTGCCACGTGCCAATGTGTTTTCGAATTTTCGAAAGTATTTGTACGTTATCCGACGCTCTTACGGTGAAGGAAAACATCATGAGGAAACCTGCGCACGCCTGCGCGTCAAAGGTTGTACGTGAAGTCATCCAACCCGCACTGGGCCCGCGTGAACGACTAAGGCCTAATCACCCTACACAAGTAGGCTCGTGCCCCTCGGTGGGGACGTTTAATGAGCTGATGATGATGAAGTGTTTCAAAGGCTTTATCAAAACCCAAAAACATTATCTAAAAAACTAGCCAAGTTTAGATGGAGCTGCTTGTTTATTTTTAAAAATAATGAAATCTAGACAAAGTCTTAGGTTCCTTACTACTTTTTCATTTTCATATTGATTGTGACTTCACCGTTGATTGTGACTTCACGTTTTCATATTGATTGTGATTCTTTATACGACTATTTAAATCTTATCTTCTGTATATTTTTTCATTTTTCATTACGATAATAGATTAGAAAAAAGACTTTTCGCATATAGTAATGTTTTTTAAATTTGACCTTAGTATTTGTATCTGGCTGATGTTGATGTAATTTAAAAAAAATAATTTTGGAGAAGATAATTACAAATGAAAGTTATGCCGTTTCAAGAATAAGACGCTTCGCACCCACCATTGATATGAAACCGTATGATGTTTGAATGATTGGAAATAATGTATTTACATTCAAGGACCACGAGGGTCAAGGATCTAGACTATAATTCACCATTAGATGTTATAGTTAGATACTTTTACTTCAACCGTAATATTAAAATTACGTGTAGCACCAATGCAAATAGCACTTGCACAAATGGCACCTATCGATATTTTGGTAACGTGCTGTCCGTGGATTCAGATTTAACTGTATATTTTAACCACAAATAGCACCTACAACAAGAGATTAGTGCAGCTATAAAATATTTGAATTTTTTACACACTTTATTATCTCTGTTATATTTTTTGGTAGAGATCCCAAGCGCTTGCTTCTTTGTAATTAAATAATCAAATTTAAGTACTTTTATATTGTCTATGGAATATAAATGGATACCAGGTTGTTTAAATGTCATTTATTCATATACCACCAATGAAACGTACGATTTATATGATGATACAGGATTAAAAGGCGTGTAATATGACTAGTGTTACTGCAACTTCTTTAACTTATCGTAATGCACTCCAGGAGTATATGTTTTGATAATATTCTTATCTACTTACTTTCCCCGTTTAGCTTTCACAAGTTATACGGAAAAGCATATTCGGGCTTTTTCAATGGAGAGTTGGTGTTAGTATGTATGACCGACCATTAGGCTGTAGTGTCGTTGGTATATATAGAGCTTTTTAGATAAGAGTGGCTAGGACGCATCCTATGATTGTTCGATATTTGACACATGACAGAAATAAATATCAAATGCTAACCAAAAAATATCTAACTGATCCTAACTATTTAGAGTGGTGTCCGAAAATCTTTATTTAGTTAAGTGCAATGTAACGATATATTATGCTACCTATCTAAATAAATGTGTGTTTATCGGAAAGATTGCTGCCTATGAGGGTATTATAATAATAATTACTATTTAAAAAAAAATACACGATAAATGAGGCTATTGAGCTCTTCAACTAAACTAAATTCTATTTACTAAAGATGAATTTGTTGGATGCGGGTAAAGTCGATCACAAAATATTTTTGTAGGTAATTTATAACAAATCCAATAAACCTGGCAATGTAGGGATAAATGCTTGCCGACCTTTTAAATTTACGAGAGCTCGACTAAGAGCACGTGATTTCAGAAATACATAGTATACTCGTATATTACATACAACTGTTAGTAAAATATATTATTTATTTGTAATAGGGATACAAATAAGTATAAGTCCTACCAGTTGTTGAGATATGTCCATAAACATTTCCGAGATCAAAGTGAGGATAAGTTTTTCAAAGGACGTCAAGTCATATTGCAATTGTTTTGTTTCCAAATTTCACAATGTATCATAAATATAACTTCTTTACAGTCTTCCAGTTGCTGGAGAAAGTTTCTCTTAACGAGTAAGCGTACTCACATATTCTTCAAATATCTTTCCTACTAAATACGAATATCTTCGTCGAACGTCTTGCTTCCACATGAATAGGCCGGCTGGGCCGACCACAGATAACCGAGTCGTGAAACAACGCTTCGCGTGTATAAAGCAGACCGAGTCAGGTAATCGAAACCTCGAAAGTGAGGTGCGTAGGAAATATGAAGTGAGTTTAGCCCTTATTATTTCTTCGTAACTCAATCTTTAAAGGCAACAATATTTAATGCTCTGATGTAGAAGATTCGAGTATCAATGGGTAGCGCTATTTACCTATCATTTGAATCGTCTGCTTTTTTGCGTACCTCAGAGATCCGTTAAGTTAAATTAGGCAACTGCTATTAGGTTTACAATATAGTAATAGGGTAACAGAAGGCAAAAAGGCCTTGTTTCAAAAGTCACAGCTAATAGTCAATGTAGATTTTTGCCTTAATGCATCCACTAGAACAGGCTTGACATCGAAAACTATTTGTATGCGGTGTCGATGTTCGCCGACATTTATTGCGAAGCGGCTACTATTGAGTGCGAGTTGCTTTTAGCGACCGCCGCCTATGGCTACATTACTGCTGCATTTGTAATCAATGATATTTGATCAGTAACCAAATGATTATGTCCACTTAGTCGGACGGTCTTGTCAATATCAGTGAAAGGAGTAATACGCTACTTATTTCATAACCAAAAAGTACATGTTAACTAATGGTATTTAGGTAATCTTAACCTTAAAAACTTAACTTTATTTATATACATAGAAATCTGGCTGACAACCTATGATTGCAACGGTCCCCGTATAAAACAACCGTGACCACCAAAACATTTATGTAAAATGTTGCCAAAATGACCACATAAGGTTTGCCCTGTGAAAAAGATATCAGATCACATGTAGGGCCAAGCGTATCAATCTTCACGGCCTAACTCTTCCCTCTCGACCCTTACTTCAACAAATTATACATGTCAGTAAAATATGTAAGAAACAGCAATACAAGTCACTGTCACTGTTATGACAGGAGAATTAAAGTGCTTGGTTGACTCTCGTAGGCTACATAACACGGTCTCCTTAAGGGTACTTAATTATTATTAAACATAGACTTTAATTTGACAGCAGATAGTCTGAAGATATTATTAGATTTGGGACGCGAGTATTCCGAACTTTGACTAGTTTTCGAGAGTTTGTTCCGGCAGAGTTAGAGTAAGAAAATGATATTTGGAAAGTAGTTTTAGTTAATTTTATTTTCCTTCAGATACATTTTATAAGATTAGGTTTCGAATGCCAGCTTTCTATAATAGCTGGCTAATAGCAACTAATCCGCATTGGGCTCCCGAAGGATACTTACTAAAAGATTGAACTGTTGAGCTCCAATGATGATGACTGGGCTTCTCTTAATATTTGATGGATATAAAACAATGCATCGCAGCGGTAAGCAATGGCTTGCGCCCTGAAGGAAAGGTAATAAAAAGCTAAGACCCATAAGAAATGCTTCTAATACTCGTACATAATAATCTAATAAAATATGGCAAATAGAGCCAAAATAAAACAATCCCGAAATATTACCAAGCTAATTGTTGTTTACCCAAGTAATTGGATCATTTATTTATTATACTCGTAGTATAATGGTGTTTGCTTACCTAAGATTGTCTTGTCACGTTTTTAGCCTTAAACAAAAGCTCACACCAAATTTGATCCGACCGTATTGTACTGGGTCGTAAATGTGAGTTTACTAACAAATTAAATGTCTTTTTATACATTCTGATGGGATAATGCATAAACTCCTGCCACGCCAAAAGTGGGGGTTCAGAATTTAACTTAGCTTTATGTTTTTTACGATGTATACTCCAGAGCACTTAAAAAATCCTAAAAATCGTGCAGGCTATGCAATTAATAATTATCCATTGACATTCACAGAGCCCCATCTAGCCTTAAGTAGAACGTGAAGCCTGTAGTATAGGTACTAAACAACGGATAAGCATATACTTTTTTATGTTTATATTTTATACCAATACAAACATACATCTTCATTGTTTATACACACACATATTTGTACTAAAGTAATTATTATATAAAAAGTTTTATACAATAATTACTTTATACATGAAGGATATTCCTTAACTTTGTGTTTACCGGGATTGGCCAATTTATATATTATGTAAGTTGACTTAATAGATTGGACTATAAAACTTGTGGCACATATAGAGTGAACACAGATTTATAAGCTAAAGGTAATAAATCTGTGGAGTAAACGAATATTAATCTTGTTGGTAATATTGATCACTAATTAGTAGTATCATTATTTCATTCTTATAGTCTACTGCCTACACCACCACGCTGATCCAGTGGGTTGACGCACCACGGACCGGTAAGGTCGGCTTGGGCTCCAAATATGTAGAGGCTAAGGTTCCTTACTTTTAGTTTACCTTTTATATTGATAATATAGACTGATTTGCGAGCCTAACCACCACCCAAAGCCAGCAATGTCAAGGGCAGAGCAATGCTAATTTAGTCTGAGCTTTAGAACGATATTATTAAGCACGTAATTCAAATAAAGATACATTACACATACTGCCCTTCAAAACGAGTTAAAATGTCGAGGATTAAAATCGGTTCATTAGTTTCCCTTAAAGGAATCTTATTGAAATCACTTGAATGTTACTATACATAAAAATAACTATACTGTCAACTTACTTGATTGCAAAGCATGTTTCCACCTACATCCTACAACACTGTTACACAGATGCGTTATTTATTGATGCATTATGCATCTTGCAATAGCCTTTTAGTACACTTATATTGTCAACGACATGATAATAATCGATACGTTTAGGTTTTTACTTCCATAAGCCCTTTGTAGGTTAATATTGTTTTCTAAACATAGAATCATATTCATTAAATATCATTAAAATATTCTAATAGAAATATGAATGAGGAAAGGATATTTATATATGCTTTTAATACAAAAAATATCTTTTAATGATAGGGTGTAATTTTTAGTATATAGTGGTTTACAAAGGGTAACAGTTATGCTTGTATTTTTATTTATAAGGGCGTCTTACTTTAAGATTCCTACATAATATTTACATTTATGTTCTCTCTGAATGCATATTTTAATGCGACTTTCTTTAAGCGAAATCGTCGTGGATATCTTTTTGGTATAAACGATATGGCGTCATAAATATATACGTGGTGGTCATAAATTATATCACTACCACTGTATTCTTATATGTATCTGTGTAAGCCAAGTAGTCAACGCTAAAAATACATTAACTAATTAACAAAATTAGCTGTCTAAGCTTAATAATTCGTGACGAATGGCTTCGCCATATCCAATAAATATTCCAAAGAGTTGTTTACGCAAAATGTATTAATAGACAAGTGAAAATTCACAGTAACATCAAATAGAAGAATCGATTAGCGCCTGTCAATCGTAGTTTAGTAAAAAGTACGTGGATGCGATTAATTAGAAGGTGATGATTGGGAGCGGGCGGGAGGCGGAGCGCTATCGGCGCACTCCATGCGTCGAGAGAGCCGCGAGAGTCGCCGCCACGCTTCTTGTACGAGCGCGCCAAACGACATGTGAACTGATAAACAGAATATTGGATCCAGTGTTTGTGTAAGTGACGTGTTTTCTGTGATAACAATGGTTCAGTGAAGCACTTTTGCGGTGGTTTGACAGTACAATAGAAATGGGATTATGAGAAGAAAGATACACGCAGTCGGCGGAAAAGCCGAAAGGAAAACGCAGGGTAAGTTTGCAATGTAAATACTACCCGCCGGATGGCTCTAGGCGAATGAGAAAACGACTCACATTAAACTATTTTTAGCAAAGACATCCTTATTTCTTTGCATAGTCAAAAGTAATTAAATGTTCAATATACTATATAACGAGGAAATATTATTTGTGGTAATTAAAATAGTGAATTGAAAAACCTTATAAATAAAAAAATATTGTGTCTGTGTTTGATATAATATCAAGATTTTCCTTGAAAACTTTGTTTTTTCATAACTTTTTGTAGGATATCTTAAATATAAAGATTAATCCACTGAATAATAAATATTAATTAAAAATAATAGAGTTTCTCTTATCATATTATTGAATGAAAATATTTAAGTAATTGTTTTTGAAGTGCGTCGGTGGCTCATTGGTGTGAACGGTTCAAATCCCAAATTTTTACCAACGCTCAAATAAAAGGCTAGATTTTAGGCAAATTTTCAAAACTTACAAAACAACCTTTATTTTGGCACTTTTTGATACAGTTATTCTTCATCAATGTAACTCTGCCCCCATCACCCGAGATAAAAGACGTTAGGCCCGAGACGATAGACCGTATATCCGGTAATTTTACAAGCTAAAGTGCATTATTAACATTACAACTCGTCACGGGACGATATTTGGCACTGCGATAGTACCTGCTTAGACCACTGAGTACCGAGTCTACCACCTAGTATCTATCTGCTACTCTAACAAAAAAAATAAAAGCGATATGAGAACCTCATTTTAAATATAGCAAATTAACATTTGTGGTTCGCCCAGTTAGGTATTTTTTTTTGTATTTTTAATAAGAGCTGTCTCTATGACTGCGCAAAGTAAAGCGTCTTACTGTAAAAATAATTTAAGAGCTTTGTTAATTAGACAATCATTATACATTTTAATTGATCTGAAAACCCGCAGATTTTAAAATTTATCTGTATGAACATACTCTGTAGGTAAAAACGTCCGACTGATATAAATTAGTTTGTTATTAAAACGACAACGGAGGGACTAATCCTACTTAAAGTGACACAATTTACTTACTACCACTGATTTAGTAGAAAAAAAAACCAAAAAATTTACAAGCAAGCTACTTAGGCGATAAAAAACGATATGATCCCAGATCGGAATCATTTATATATTATGAAACATTTTAATATGCAGAAACATTACAGCAGGTGTATTGTGTTCTTAGTTACTAACTTATTTTTAAAATAAATGACGTATATTTGATCGAAATAGTACAACCGAAGAATTTTATTTCTATTGTGAATTGATTTTGTGGGTTTACCGCATTACTAAGGACAACTTTACATTGAACTAATTCCAAACTTTGTTGGCAGTGTTATATTCACCTGTCCTCTAGAGAGACTTTTACGTTGACTAGATTTACAAACAACATGATATTTGTTTAAAGTATAGGCACAGAGACAATATTTTAGGACCAAAGACCCGTGAATCATAGAATTCTGCGTCATATAACTATATCAACACAGTATTGATTGTATAGCAAGCTTAAGTACTTGTTACTAAGACAGATATAGTTTTCTGCTTCTTCTTCTTACCGAGTCGATATGGACTCACAAGTTAAAAATGGTAACGCGACCAATATTGGGCCACTTTAATCGTCCTTTCATTTACCATCCCGAGGTCCCGGAAACAGCACGAAGATGGACAGTTCGGGCAAGACAGTAGGTGTTGCATTTTCTGAAGGTGGTGCCCCTTTGCACAGACTGCTTCTGGAATATCCCCATCTTACCCGATTATCAAGGCACCGGCCAACACCCACCCGCAGTCTATTTATAGTTTTCCAGACCGCCCAGGGAAGATCACCGCCCGGAGACAACTCTTCAGTCAAACGGTTCTCGACGAGGTCGGGAATAATTCATCCCAACACATCAGCCTGGGCTTAGACGCCTCAGCGGAATTTAATTGCAGCTGTTCGAAAAAGCAAATGTGATTCCTGAGACGCGGCGGATGCGAAACTACCGTACAAAGGATGCCTAGGATCCCACATCAGTTTTATATTTTTCGACAGCTGTTTATATTAGTCTACTGCTAGATAAAGGGTTTTCAGTTTAGGTTACGACTATGAACGTCACAAAAAAAAACAATATTAAATGATTACTTACTCGTAAGTAGAGCAAATAATAATTAAACTTGTGGTAAGGATCTATTAAGAAAGAAGAACGATAAGGATCTAAATTTAATCTTGTTTAGTTTCGTATTAATTATTTTTTATATTGCAGTTCACTGATAACCATGCTGATTCATATCCTCCGTTCCCAAGCAGCAGATGCTAATGAGACAGGACAGACATGTTTCTCTTAGGTAAAAAGGATCCGTTTGTAAGTTGCACAAGACGTAACCTAAACTTTGAGTCTTTTCGACCTAAACTAGGGCTCCACTGTATATATACAAACCCTTCAATTAAATACAAGTTGAGTGCTGCTAACGAAATAAGTAAACGGAGTTAATAGCTGGGTGCCAAGTCAGTATAACATGCTACTAGATAATTACACATGATCATAAATTCTTGTCTTTTACGGTTAATAACTCTAAACATGTCTTTACAATAATCAGTATGATTCTATTGGGAAAGTGATAAATACTGGTCAGTTTATTTAGTTGGTGTTACCATCATAGTTACATATGTACCGAAAAGTAAAACCGAAATTATGACGATACATGTTTTACGAAGCTAAATTAAATAAATATTACTTTAATATCTATGTATTTTGGCGTTGCAAATTACGCGGTAAAACTCTCACACACATATATATATATATAGAAAATCGTAAGCGTGTTAGTTTACGACCTTAAATCCTAGTGCAGTGCCAAAAACAGTACTCCTCTATTTTAAACACAAGCCCAAAAAGGTTGTTAGCCGGGACTTCTGATGTCTTCCATGCTCGGAGGAATTAGACCTTCCACGTTTAACATTTTTATTTTTTGTTATTACTCTTATTACCATAAATAAAGTAAATTTGAAAGCTCTGTGAAACCCCTGTTTTTGTTATCTTTGGATTTTTGCTCTTACGTCACTATCGTATTAAAGGGCGCTGATAAACAATCACTTCCCTGAAAATTCACTCAGTCACACGAACTGATTATTGTAGGTACCGGTATGATGTTGTTGAATCTGTGTCCCTTGTGATTTTGTGCTCAACCATGTACGTAACCTCAACAAAAATGTGTAATGATATTTCATATAATCCTTTAATTATGCTCACGGTTAAGTTTCGGGACATAATTCTAGCTCGATACGCATATGAAAATATATACTATTATCGTCTAATTATATCTATCGTGATTAAAAGTGTTAATTGTTATACAGGTACCCATTGGGTAACGTAACAATGAATGGTATACTTGAATAATTTCTCCCTTATATATCCGTAAAACGTTGCCTAAGCTTCAATTACATGGAGTAAAATAAAACATTGTATACGTCTCGTAACACTAGAACTACAATCGCTTATAATATCACACGTATTACGACTATAAATCAACTATATGTAAGTTAGATGGTGGAGGCTGGATGAGAAAAGTCGGAGGACCGGGATATCTGGCACATAATGGGGGATACCTATTAACCTAACTTATCCTTGTTAAGGATAAGTTAGGTTAAGTAAATTGCCACCTAATGACGCTAGATAAAATGGATCAAGTTTGAACGTGCAATAAATAACTTTTATATCCATTAAATTGGGATACAACATCAGGAACCAAGGTAATTCAGAAGCTTGGCTCTACATGAGTTCTGATATCTTTTTCACAGCGGAAACCTTATGTGGTCGACTTGGCAACATTTTACATTAAATATTTTTGGTGTGATGTAGGTTTATCCGACGCACTTACGGTGAAGGAAAACATCGTGATGAAACCTGCGCACGCCAACAAAAGGTTGTGCCTGAAGTCGGCCAATCCGCACTGGACCCGCATGGACGGCTACGGCCTATACACCCTATACGGGTAGGACGCCCTGTGGTGGGGACGCATAATGAATTGATGATGATGTGTTTCAAGGTCGTGGTGAAAAATAATACTATATTGTTAAGTTCAAGCATGTCGACATTGTAATCACAACATAAACATGCTTATATGTAGTTTGTTTTATAGATATCTGAAGTTGGGACACAGTAATAAACTAATTAATGACACGAGGTTAGTAAATGCTATATAATTTCAACATAATAAGCGATATTATGGTTAATAAGTAAATTTATAGGTTTGTGTCAGGTCGATCGTTGAATCGGAAACCTGGTGAAATACTCTGGCATTTTAGAATCGGTACTTCATGATCGTCAGCCATAAAATGTTTTATATTCTTACTTTTCTCTAAGTGATACCAGCACCCAACAACCCTCGAAGAGAAGCAACGACGGCTTGTGCTTCGTAGTAGGACCTCATAAAGTGATGATTATGAAAACGTTTTGGTTCAACATGTATAATGCCTACGGCAAAGGCGTGAAACTTTAGCGTGTTCCCCGATCACTATAATCTGGCATCATCTCAAGGCAACAGTGAACAGGCTGTTCCTATATAGCACGCTCGATCTTGAGCCGCAATATCCCCTAATGTCTTATCTAGTCAAAATTAAAAAGAAAAGATTAATTCAGTGATAAATATTTCAGTATTCCTTATTCCAATTAAGATTTGCTGAGAGATGTCTGTTTTAGGTTCAACCAACTTAAGCTCCCTTCAATATAATTCCGTTCTCTTATTTCTTATGAAAGACAGTCTGTGTGCCATGCCGTACCAAATTACAACAGGATATTCTGTAGGTGGTTTATATCTGTTATAATTAAATAAATTCAAGTGTTTATGTCATACATAAGTAAATCTAAGAAAAAAATAAAGTTAAACATGTTTTATAAACATAGACGGAGACGAAATGGAGTTAACTTTGGTTAATTCCTTGAGCGTCTTATTAATGTCGTAGTTTTTCAATTACTTCAACGTGTATCAAATATCAATTAGCTAGACTGTCAACAACAACATTATTGTGATCTACATTGTACCTGAGTCTTAGAATACATTTATAAACATGCGTTTTCATTATCAACATCGTACTACCCTTCCTCTTAGACTAGAGAGAACCAGTCTTAGTTCCTCTCAACAAATCCTCAGCTGCTGGTGTAATCTTAGCATTCTATAACGGAAGAAGAGATCCTTTAGAACGAATAATGGATATTATCAGACAGTTGATGATGAACAGGATAGAATGATCGAAAGGGTCCTCATAAAATATTACCTATACTGCGTGAAATATATGACAGATCTTGACTTTTTGGATTTAATCAATGAGATAGAAGGGATGGCCTTTCGGTCTGAATCGAGAAAAAATATCGTCAAATGTTGATCTAAAGAAAAAACAACGTGAATGTATATATATATATATATATAATATATTAAATAATCCTACTCTCATTGGCGCAGGAAATGATTGGTTTCCGAAGTTATATTTGTCAGACGCGCTGAACTTATACTAACTATAGGACGACTATCACCTTGCCGTAACACAGTCTTTGTACTAGTACGGAAGGTAAAGGATTGTGTTTTCTGTACCTACCTACAAAATATAATGATTGATGTATTACTAGTATACCTAGCTCAATTTAAGAAAGAAACTGTAACTGTGTAGTTATAATGGTTTTGGTATGTACAAATTGTAAACATTATGCACAATAAAATATTTTTGTATTTTGTAAATATAAATCATTAGACCAAATTTTAATATAGTCATCAATCTAAACCATTAGACAAATTTAATAATATTCGATATTTTGTTTTAGCCGACATTGTGAAGTTTCGATCAGTCTAAAAATCCGTGGAAAATAATTAGAGTTACTAATGATGTAGAATAATAAATATAAATTCATAATTTATTATTTTCATGTTCGATCAAGCGGCTACTCTATACCAGACTTATCGTTAGACACAAAGTGATTATTGAATATTCTATTAGTTTTGAACATAATATTGCTCTATGACTAATTTGTTTATAAATATTTCCATAAATTGTATGTACTCATAGATTTATTTTCAAAACATAAATTTAATATCCTATGTTGGCTTTGTTGTCCATTGTGAATTAAAAAAACTTTCGCAACCAATAATTGATAAATGACTTTTTTTATAAATTTCAATTATCCAACTAAATCTGGTCTTTAAATTTTTATACCATCTTGCGGCTTTTGAAGTGGTTTTAAGTAAATCCAAATCTTTTTAATACTAAAACTAGTAGGAAACGAGGATATCCGTAGGAGAACTAGGGTGACCGACATAGCCCAGGGATTAGCAAGTTGAAGTGGCAGTGGGCAGGCACTAGTGCGTAGAACCGATGGCCGATGGGGCGGAAAGTTCTCGAGTGGCGTCCACGTAACGGAAAGCGAAGCGTAGGCCGACCCCTAACCGGATGACGGATGATCTGGTTAGGTGGCGGGTAGCAGATGGATGTCACTGCAAGGGATCGGTCCGCGTGGAAATCATTAGGGGAGGCCTTCGTTCAGCAGTGGACATAATTAGGCTGTAATGATGATGATGATGATGATAGTAGGAACCTTTAGCCTATAGTAACTAAGCACGCTGTTATATTGTGCAATTTTCTACAAACTTGAACTTTATCTTACTTTTCAGTCATATCATTATTACTTACTAGCATTGATAATATAATATATACAATAATATATAAGTATAAGTGTAATAATATATGTGACTGGAAAAAAAACTTAAAGAAAAACTATTTATAGTCGGGGATTCTATACTGTCTCTTGACTTGACCATGGGGTTATCAATAATTATCTTTGAGCACAATGACTACGTCTTTTACGCAATTCTTTAAAATACGGTGCGTTATTATTACATACTAGCTGTTCCCTGTTCATATGCATAAAGAAAAAATTGTTATTTCAATATTACAAACAGACCCTCCAATTTTATTTATATGTAATAGATGTGTGTAAATTAATGTTTATATCAACGTATTCCCATATAATGTACGAACTACGAACTTGTCTTCAAATAGATTCAATGTATGTCGTAACTTATGAAGATACCTTTGTATGTATGCGAGAAACGCAATAAAAGACATTGAAATGTCCCGTTGTAATGCAAATTGTATGCAACCAAAAACGTCCAATATAATATTTTGCTCTCATAAAAAACAAATTTATTTCACTTTACGCCACAAAACTTTCGATAATCTTGAACAACATTTAGCAGCCTCTTGTTATTTGCGATGTTACTTGACTGAATAATGATTGAGGATTAAATTAACGTTTTACGTGATTCTGAATTTTAAAAATGTAAACCGCAATGAATAAATAAATTCTATCACTCAGAAGGTGGTAATTCCATTACAAGAAATATCATTAAAACAAACTAATTAAGGACGAATTCCCATAGAGCGTTGTCAATGTATATAAGTTCAGTAATGTAACTATTAGTTAATGAGTAATATTATCTTGGAGTAACGGCGGCCATTATCTCCAAGTTGGTTATTACCAACAAATGTTTCCAACCTATGACTTTATATCGGCAAATATAACGAATTAGAATAACATTTGTAAAGTAACAACCGTCAATATGACCTAACAGCGTGTAATTAATGTATGCCGACGTTTCTTCTTAAATAACGGCAAACAATGCTATTATTATTGACGGCCCAATTGGTGTAATGGTTGAGACGTCAACTACTACACCAAGGGTTCCGGGTTCGATCCCCGGGTATCACAAACATTTTTGTGCAAAAAAAATATATGTATGTTTATCCGTTGTTTAGTACCCATAATACAGGCTTCACGCTTAACTTGGAGCTACGTGATGGCGCTATGTGAATGTCAGTGGATAGTTATAACTCTGGCTGTTTCTAAAGCTACCTGCATCTCTTGACACTCGCTTAATGAATGAAATGAAGTGCCTTGGACTTAGTGTGTAAAGGCCCCCGCTTTTACATGTGAAGGGGCCCGGACCCGAGATCCACCGTAGTTGCAGTGCTGCACTAGGTATCATCATCATTATTACTACCTAAAATGTCCACTGCTGAACTAAGGCCTCCCCTAATGATTTCCACGCTGACCGATCCTTTGCAGTTGGCATCCATCTGCTACCCGCTACCTTAACAAGATCGTCAGCCCATCTGGTTGGGGGTCGGCCGACGCTTTGTTATCCATTACGTGGACGCCACTCGCCACGCCACCTTTCCGCCCCATCGGCCATCGGCTTTACGCACTATGTGCCCTGCAGTGGGTATTCTGTATGCAGAAATCCCTGCCTTTTTTATTTGCAGATATTGTATTTTTTTATTGCAGATGAAATTAAGCTCGTTTAAGTATCGAAAGGTTATAAGCCAGGTTTCACAAAAGTCTTGCTTAGGTGACCCCCCTTGAAACAGCCTTCCGAATAACAAACAAAGTTTTGGTTTCCGCTGGCCAGCCATTTCTTTTTTGAAGACTTTTGGATTTTTTATGAAGGCTGCAGATTATCTTACTAACGCAGTGGGTTGAGTTTTAGTACTCCTTAATATAAAAGACATTGATGTACAAAAATCTTATAAAGACTAGTATATGTATTTAATGATAAAAGTTAATTTAAATTGTACTACCTATCTAAATCAAATTCCCGAATAGACTTACACGTATATTAGTATAAAGAGTTGCTTCTGATAATAAGGTAGCAATCATGTGTAGTTGTAAGATGGCATTTAAACCCTTTAAACCGATCCGTAATTACACAGTCTTCGTAATATCATTATGTAATTTAAATTTTGATGTCAGCTCATTCGTCAGTCTGCAAAGTCGGCCATACAGCTAGTTGAATATAATGTGAATTGAAATGCAATAATGTGAATTTAAATATGCAAGCCAGATGCAAGGTAATTTGTGAATAGCTTAGCACATCATCTTGAATGAATTGAAAAATCCTCGTAAAATAATCATACTTTTTGCAAATATTGTATTTTTTTAAATTTATTGCGTCGCATCTCGCATCTGCGTATTAATATTGCGTATAATCGATATAATCAGTTTCTTTTTATATAATGAGGTAACAGTATTCTGAGCTATGTATATGTTTATGAGTGGCTTTATACGCGTGAAGTCGTTCTGCTGGCGATCGTTTAGCCTAGGTACCTAACGCACCGCTGGTTGAAGTTTTGGACGGCGGTGGCGAGGCTCTAGCAGTCAGTCGACAAGAGTGAAGCCTTTGAAAGGTCTGGCACAGGGCTCTCTTGGCAAAGCTCTCTTTTAATGGCACCCCTGAAGGGCTCTTATCAATAACAATATTCTTTCGATTCCGGGCATGCATTGCTATGCGGATGACAGTACGGGTGATGCGCGTTATACCGGCATTCAGGATGTATCTCTTCAGAGGAGAGACGGAAATATTTAGTATCCAATGTCGAATATTTGCTAAAGCGAGTCTCTGAATGGGGTCACAACAGATGTTAGGTCTCTTATACCCGGTAATTTCACTAGCTACAGTGCCCTCATCCCGAAACACAAAAGTGCATAACACTCCTGTTTCACGGGTTGATATCTGGCACTGCGGTGGTACCTACCTAGACGAATCAGTATCGAGTCTACCACCTAGTAAGTCTAGGTGGTTCTTCTCTCTTCTGTCTAACCAGCGACTTGTATTCTCATGTAGAGAACTGTTATCATGGGCAGGTGCCCCTAAATACCCAGCTTGACCCATTTGGCACTCTGCAAGAACGAGATGTCCGAACTGTCGGTGATTTTAGTCTTACAAGCAGTTTGGAGTCTTACGATTCGGGAGAGACTTTGGCTCTTTTTGAGTGTTTTATAGGCTTTTTCATGGTGAGTGCGCCAAGGAACTTTATGATATCATGCTGGTGTCACCGTTTTACTCGACGCCGAGCTAGGGTCCATCCATACCACCTGGAAACTTTCGCTTGCAACTTCCGTTCGTTTCAAGCGATCGTTTCTTGCGTGCCAAAGAGTGACAAAGAGGTTTAAAGACAGCTTCGTCTTCTTGATACGCAGTGGCATGGCTTTTTCCACGGCATTGCAGTTCTCCATGAGCGGCGGTTACCGTTTTCCATCAGATTATCCGCTTGCTCGTCTGCCTACATAAGCGATTAAAAAAAATAGTACGTCTGTTTATCTATCACTGCGCATATAAGTTATAAACATTAGGGCTAAAATAATAACACCAAGTATTTTGGGAAAATATATAATTTATAGAATTTTCACTGTTATCCGCGGATGGCCTACACAGCTTTGCCGGACATGTGGCAAGTGTGATACCTGAGACCATAAAAAGTTTTATTTTATTATCAACATTATCTTTTTTTCGCCCTAAATGATAAAGATATAATAACAAGCAATTAGGCAATTACGAATTAATTGCGTCTCGGCAAGCGTAGCGTAGGACGCCCTCCGGCCCGATGGACCGACGACTTGCGAAAGGTCGCTGGTGGAGGCTGGATGAGGAAAGCGGAGGACCGGGATATCTGGCGCAAAATGGGGGAGACCTATGTCCAGCAGTGGACTGCGATAGGTTGAATAGGATAGGATAGGATAGGCAATGACATTATTGGTCTTTGTTTATGATAACTAAAGATTTTTTCAAAATATATTATCTAAAACTTACCAATAAAATTAATTAAAATACTTAAAAAATACATAATGCAAACAATATTAGCATCGCACACGTGGAACCTTGTTGCTAACTAGCGCTAACCAAGCTAACAACCGACTACCCCGACTTTGAAACTTCCTCATTGTTACATTTAATTGCTTTACTATGATTTCACTCAATGTCGTGGTGTTTGTTAAGATAATCGTATAAATATTTCAGCATACACTGCAGATTAAAATGAAATTACAAATTGTATCAATAAATCATTACTGTCACCTTTGTTGAAGTTTTAGTATAGTCCTAAAGTAATAAATTATATTATTGATTTAATTTTGATCAATTATTTTATTCAGTCAACTAAACATCATCGACGACCCATTTGGTGTTGCGGTTGAGACGTCGGCTGCAATACCAAGGGTTCCGGGTTCGATCCCTGGACAGTACAAACATTTGTGTGCATGAACATGTCTGTTTGTAATGGTCTGGATGTATAATGTATAATATGTAGATATGTATTTCTGGATGTTTAATAAGGTCTATGTATAATATGTATGTATTTACAAAAAAAATGTAAATAAGTATGTTTGTCCGTAGTTTAGTACCCATAATACAGGCTTCAAGCTTAACTTGGGGCTAGATGGCGCTGTGTGAATGTCAGTGGATATATTTATTATATTTATACAGCAAAGCTCTTTGGAGATTTTTATTTAAATACCTGAAAGGTATTGACTAGTGGTTCGAGATTATTGAGTGGTGATGGTGGATACGGACACGGTGTTTTCCATCACCGTAAGAGCGTCGGATAATGTACATATAATTCCGAAAATTCAAAATTGTGGCGGGATTTGAACCTGCGCCCTCCACACCGTTGAGCCACTGACGCTCCGACAAAGTAGTTATTTTTGAAATTTAGAATTTATATCTCTGTTAGTTAAGTCTAGAAAAATAAACAACTATGGCCCGAGGCAGATTTGAGAATGAAGTAACATCATCTGAGTGGCACTCAGATGAGGTTACATAAAACATTTTGCAGGTTGTAATTAACAAGTTATAAATAATGCTTAGAATTTTACCTTATGCTATCAGTAAGTATCTCTCTTCTTTTAAATACCGGGAGCAGCAATCCGATAAAATAATTTTCTTATTGTGTCTGTTACTTCAACCTTATATTATTCACGAAAAAAACGACAACAGCCCTGGTGTAATCGTTATTGGCAATTTAAATTCTTTATTTGTAATATAATACACAACATGCGCCACATAAAGAATATCTAACTATCTAGATATCATGAGGCATCATTTGAGTAGGTAATTGCAAATAAATGTGTGTAAAACCATATTAAATATCAGTTAGAAATTCAATACTAGGTTAATTATCATGTAATAGTGATATCTATATTCATAAAAGACTTCCAGTACATCCACATGTTCCCAAATTATGATGTGGTTAGGTTAACATATATATATATATATATATTAATCTTTAAGGTATCACAGGTTCCTTTGTTGCTTACTTTGTTGTAGAAAAAATGTGCTAAAAGAATTCCTTTTGTCATTTGTGGTCAAAGTCTAGGATGGATGTGGGAACATTTCTTCGCGGTTTTCTCACTTTTATTATTTTATACAATTTGTATATTTAAGCTAGGCTGGTTTTTATTTTAGCTCGAGTAGATTCAGTTAACAGACTTTAAATAAATGACACTAAGAGACTAACTGTAGTCAGGCGCAGGTGGTATTGAAGGACAAATATTTATTCCACAAAACATTTTTTGTAAAATGTTGCTCAGAGGACCGCTGTAAAAAGTTATCAGATCACATGGAGAGCCCAGCATATAAACGGCCTAACAAATTCTACATATCAGTCAATATGTATGGCTTGGCTGATTCGTTACTTACTTAAGATCAGAAACTAAATACTCACATCACCTCCAAGATGGGAGCGAAATTTCAGTTCTTTTTGTAAATTACTAGGCATTATTTTTAGGGTTAATTTTCTCTGAAGTACTTATTTATAGGGTTTTCATTACTGTCTATAGTACCCTGTCAACTTTCATGTCATTAATCATGAATTCAGAAAACGTCTCATGTAAAATGCCACCCCTCAATACTGTTCTGTCATGAATTACCATGAGGTGAGTGACGTCCGGATGACTTTACTGAGGGCCACGAGTCTGCAAAAAAGGTGTTTAGGCCGTAGTCGTCCACGCGGGGCCTAGTGTGGATTGTTCAACTACAGTTACAATCTTCTTTCGACATATTTTTTATTGTGTCTTGATTTTGAGAAGCAGTGGCCGATCGCGTCGATTAAGGCGCACCCACGTGCTGCGCGCGCGCAGACCCCTCGCCACTATGTCCGGTGCGAGCACGTCACTTTACTATCATAGCACTTATTTTTAGATTATTTCCTGGCCATTGCTGTCGAATTACATTCGAATCAAATCTTAGATTTATGACTACATAACACTCATATATCATCTTTAGTACACCTTAGGTCCAAACACTTTTGTTTGTTATATTGTACCTATAGAATATACCAATTTGATATTATTTATATAATATGCATATTTCTCTAGGAGACTTCTCTACATCAATATTAAAAAAGTTTTACAAATACGTGGCTCATACAAGGAGCAATTCCACCCTTAGCCAATTCAGCTTACTTTCTCAGTTTATTTCTGGTGAATTCGACCCTGATGGGTTGAATAATAGTTATTGATAAAAAAATTAATAAAAATCATTTAAAAGTAAGATTGACTACATATTTTCAAATTACTGTTATTTTGGTTATTAAATACTGCGCTAAAATAGTATCATTTTAACTTGAGCTATAACAAGAATTTACAATCCTGTCCCTAAACACAATGTTCAGTTAAAATAAATCATACTGACCCCGGGGTCAAAATAATCCAATGGCGTATGTTTGAAAAATTTCTTTCGAGAACACGCCGTAAGTTTGTACTCAACAGTAAAAGGCAACCTGTTTTAAATGACAAATTGTATTATTATACACGACGTGGTTACTGTGGAGGCAGTGACAAATATTTAATCATCAATTCGACATCTTAATTATTTTCTGGAACTACCTTACTACCATATAAATAAGATATCTAAGTATTGAAACGCCCATTTTGTTACCACATCTAGTACCTACCAATTACATTGAGTTATTGACTACTAGAGAAGTTTTATTTTTAAACATTCACGCAACCCCATTTGACCTCAAACTAGGCACCAACCTTTTAATATGGAAATGAGCCTTTGATATTGTCCAATATAAATATTAAGGGCTCGATGGCGCAGGGGCTTGTGCATTCGGGTGATGATCGCACAATTTAACCTACTGAATGCCGAGAATCCAAACAATAGAATGTTATGTCACTATCGCAAATGTCGACGTGGGATGGGTGACCGAAAATTATTGAGTTCGTCCGTGCTTCGAAAAGCACGTTGAGTTATTGGTTTCAGCTACTTTCTTGACGGTAGTTTTTAACACCACCAATCCACTTTTTATTTATTTACGAGTTGGTAGGCTCGGTACTCAGTCATTTAGGCGATTAGCCGACTTTACGAACAACCTTTGAATTGCTTCGTAGGCGTGCTCAGGTTTCCTCACGATATGTTCCTTTACCGTAAGAGCGTGGGATAAAAGTACATATAATTTTGAAAATGTGTGCTGCGGGATTAGAACCTGCACTGTCCAGATCGCAAGGCAACAGCCCACACCAATGCGCCACCGACGACGTTTATAGTCAAAGTGACTGTTAATTTTTTTACAAGTGTTTGAACAGACTATGGAATGGACATTCTCCATTTATTGTTCCTATCAACAAGTACGCAGAGGACTGTGAAGACAATCGCGCTCATAAGACGTCGGTTATCTCCTTTTTATCTCTGGAACGTGACCCCGCTATCAGCACGCCCCCGCCCGCCCATCTCTCACAACGCAAATACACAGTTTCTGATTCCAATTCACTTTTGAGTGTTATGCAGCCTCTTTGCAATGTCTTTGCCTTTGCACTGAAACCAACAGCGCTTGCCACATGCCCGGTGAAGCTGTAAAGTCCACCTGCCATTTAGAAAAGAAATAACCATGGAGTTACAATCGTTACTTTTTTATTGTAACTCGGGAACTTTCTGTAGTTCCTAAAGTATAGTATAGACTTATTTGTAGAATCCAAATCAAAACTTGATCCGGATGTCGTGTTGTGCACTTGCATGATTTCATCAATACAATATCATCCTTTTCTCCCAAATCACACCTTTAGGCCATGGGTAGTATCGATAACAAACAATATGCAATTCTGAAATTATATACATTGACCAACTAAAAAAACAAAGTAGGCGTATTTTGATTTCAATAAGTTTATTGTTGCTCTCGTACCGTGAGAAATCGGTATGACTGTGGCAAGAGGACGCGGCGCGGCTGAACGATTATATTTTACGGCGCGCGGCCATTAATTTCGAAATGCCGATCTGTCGTACGATTGTTTACAGCCCGGCTGGACCACCTCGTCTGTGTTATTAATTGATCGAGTGATAAGCACCGTCTTGAGATCTCCGAAGATAAAGCATTGTTCCGAATCCGAATTGTACGCGTGCTAGCCATCGTATTCGAAGACTTCGGTCTCCATTACAAGTGTGACGATCGATCGATAGTAGATTCTCAAAGTGATGATCTTTTTTTATCTGTGGCATTTATGAATACTGTCTCTAACTTTCCACCTACTATATTTCTATAACCTATAATAAATAGTCAATTTCTGGACTCGGTAACAAGAAGTTGAATAGGAATATTGCACTGAGAAATTTGTGTTTTCTATATAAGAGCGTCGGTGGCTCATTGGTATGCATCAATGTATTTTTGGATTTCCGAAATTATAATATGTACGTTTATCCGACGCTCTTACGGTGAAGGAAAACATCGTGAGGAAACCTACGCACGCCTATGAAGACTTTCAAAGGTTGTTTCATGAAATCGGCCAATCCGCAGTGGCTAGTGGTAGGCTCGTGCCCCTCGTTGGGGATGTATAATAACGCTGATGATGATGATATTTTGATTTGACGAATATACACAATAGTCTTCGCACCACATCTCCAAACTTTTATTCATTTTAATAGTTTAATTTTAAATATCTTAAGTAAGCAAATAAAACTAGCAGAAATTCTAAAACGGAAACTATTAACCTTCAACAGAATGAAGTGAAATAACGCTTCTTTTCTCTAACAACGAATCAGCACATATTTAAGTTTGCCACGAAAGTAAATCTGTTTTTTGTCACAAGCCAACCGACTAAAAAGTCCACGCAAATAAACTTGTGTACCTCGTTTAAATTCATATTTAAGTTCATTTATACTAGAAGTCAAATACAGAGAGAACTATGACTTTACGAACTACGCTTCAAAATATATATGCTCTCGAAAAATTTTGTTTCGATAATCAGTCGTAGTCAGATGGGTCCAATTCATGTTCAAATGATTAATCATCTCATGGAAATAAGGCTTATTATAAAAGTTCGTGTTGTGCGCGTGCGAAATACTTCATTTTAATTTAAATCAGTATGCAATCAATACGAAAGAAACTTTGTACATGCAAGCAGCAAAGATAAAAATACGTTATTTAACTACAATTTACATTTGCTTTTACATGTTATTAATAATTTTACTCAATCTTTATCCTTGCCGACAGAATATTTTGTCATTCATAGGTATCCATTTATTAAAAGATACGCCGAAAGTGTAGTCCCATTCATAAATTTTCGAACTTCGAAAGTTATAATAGATACATGATTTTGTTGCAATGGTGTAACAATTCCATCGAACGGCTCTGTAAAATAATAGTGGAGATTTGTATCCATGCAGAAATAGCGATTAGGTATTGACGGCGTTAAGTGCTAGACGACAGTCAAATAAACAGAGTTGCCGATTCAAGGGCGGGCGCGTTTTTCTATACGCTACTCCCACGCAGGCTTTTTCCAGAAATCACACAATACTGGATCGCGAACAATTTAATATTCTAACAGCTTACGTGTTTGTATTTAAAAAAATCATAATAAATAAACTTAATAATATAATTGAATAATCCCACAGGTCAAAGTGAAAGAAGACTTATGAAATCAACTGTAAGTTGATATGTTTTGATAAACATAGCAAAAAATATATAAATAAAGCTGAATATTGCGTGATATGTTTTCGAACACGGCAATGAAGTTTTTTGATGGTGACCGTAGATTAAAGAGCAGAAGTAAAATACTGCTGACCGGCCGTCGGTTGGAAAGATGTCAAGATTACGAAAGCTGGTGGCTGATGTATGTTGAATATCAGCAGGGATCTGTCTTCGTGATTTTCTAGCCTACAGTAACCACAAGTAAAAAAAACAGTTTATCCAATAAAGTAATCGCAATGTTTTTGGAATCTGCTTGCAAATATAATAACTTAAAAGGAGTAAAATTACTTATCAAAACGTCTTTAATCAAGCGAGTTCTTCACTCGTATTTTTATAAGGACTCCTGACTGACTTTGAAAGTAAGTTATTGTGGTGGATATACAAAAGTTTAAACTATAAAAGAAGCTGCTTTTGAACAAAATCTTGCTGATAAACGAGAAAGTACCCGTTTAGTGTATCAAGGCGAAAATTATGTCTATTCCAGACAAAACATTGAAGCAATGATTAATCAAGTGGTAATATCAAAGCCGTCAAAGGAGATAAAATACATAATACGTACCTACATTATTTATGAAATGAATTCCAGGCGCAGCTTTTTATATGTAGCTTTTACTTTATCTTTTAGTATTAAACCTAGTCTTGAATTCCAATTTTTTCACCCGAAACATTGACCTCAATAAAATGTTTACAATTCTATCAATTGAAGCACTTGTTTACAATAGCAAGAAGCAATCTCGAAATAAAATGGTGATTACATGAATAAGTGCTTTTGCATTGCTGAAACTACCGCCTTCTATTAAGTAGTAGATATTTTTCACGTCAAAATTCTTGGGATATTGCGTCACAAATATTTCATATTCAGCAATATTATTTAAGATTATATTTCATATTTTGAGTGTAGGTGGCTCATTGGTGTGGACTGTTGTCTTTCGATCTGTAGGGTGCAGGTTCAAATCCCACCACGTACCAATGTATTTCGAATTTTCGGACGTACGTATGGAAAAGGTTAATCGTGATGAAACACGCGCAAGCTGCGAAGAGATTCAAAGGTTGTGCGTGAAGTCGGCCAAACCGCACTAGCCCGTGTGGACCACTAGGGCCATCCCTTTACAGATAGGCTCGTCGGTGGGAACGTTTAATTAGCTGATGATGGTGATATATTTTAATAAATATTCCTTTCTGTTGGCTATTTCTTAAATGACAGAAAGGAATATATTAATTGAAAAAGGAAATATGTTTTGTGTATGAAGAGAGCTTATGTAGGTGATGACAATCGATTAAAATACGTATACCAATCCCTTTCTGCGTTTTCTTTTAAAAGCTGCTTAAACATTCAGAAGGGACGGGTAGCAGCGTTCTTTAACTATACCATACTTTAATTGGTACCGCTATTCTATCCGACTTACTAAGCGTATAGATAATAGCAAAACGTTTCAAAATCGTAGAGAAGGCACTAATTCCAACAGTGAACAGTTACGGCCTGTTAGAGTAACTAAAAGAACGGAACTTTACAACGTCCACACCTTTAACTCAAATCCTTAGTAAAGAATATATACATTACGAGTATGTAGTTCGTTTTCTATTCAACCTATCGCAGTCCACTGCTGGACATAGGTCTCCCCATTTTGCACCAGATATCCCGGTCCTCCGCTTTTTTCATCCAGCCTCCACCAGCGACCGTAGTTCGTTTGCTTATATGAATTTTTATTTATCACAATGACACTATATGACTCTAATGTCATTGCATTAAAAAATATACAAATACACGTTATATTAAAATAAACCTCAGCCTTTGGATTTGCATAGGGATGAGGTTTTCTCCATTGTTTATCACGTGTTTCTCGGGAAGTGTTAGTTTGAATAAGTCAAACTCGTTCCCACTACCACAAAACCACATTTCACCATTCAACATTTCATCCACCCCACCTAGATGAATGGAAGTTTTCTTCAATTCGTTTTTGTCGAAAATTTTTACCACACACCCCTAAAGTATGAAATTAGTTACTGTCGGTAATATTTCATGAGTGAGACGACCCTGGCGTCCAGGCCGTCTTAAGTCTTTAAAGGAAGTTCAGCCAGGAGTAGCGTATTTCTATGCCTTCTGAGTTCTGGTACCTATTTCAAATGCATACTGGCGGTGTCACTTACCAGGAGCCGTTCGCTCCCTATAGCTTAAAAAAAATATTCATTACGAAAACAAAATATTGATTGATTGATTACTGATTTCGGTTTTATAATTTGAATTAAAACTTGAATAAATATCATATTACTATATTTATGATATGGTGATAAATAAACGAGTAATTATTAGTTTCTCGTCTGATTCGTCCATAAACCTTAAGGTTATTATTATACATATTTTGGAAAAATAAAGTCTTAAAAGAGAATATATGTACGACATACAAAATAATCTGGAAAATTAACCATAAGCCACTTAATATAGAAAATTTTGCTTTAAAGATCGTGTAGAATGTATATTATTTATATTTTACGTTTCCATCACGTACTACACATCAATCTATCCTTTGAGCAGTCAATCAAATGGGATTCTGCTATAATATTGCGTTCCGAAGAAGGGATCATTCTTAGATTAGACTAATGACATCATTAAAAATCTTTTATGTATGTAAATAATATTTATTTCACAATTTTGCAAATACAAAGCATAACTTTGTCTTTTGGATACTTCAAGCTCAAATTTAAATACTGAAATATGTAATTTGAAAAAATTACAATCAAAAAATTTTAAAATTTAGTCTGCCAAAATTATTATTGTGGATTCGAAGATTGGTTCACGCATAGTTTTCATTACCGGCTCTAATAACTGATTTTTTTTTCATTTATTCACACATTCCTGCTGGAATTAGTCTAGTACTAATTCCAGCAGGAATGAATGAAAAACAAAAACGAAAACTTCTTTAGAATGAAATCTTAAGCAAACAATTAATGGGTAGAGAGAGCCGACGCGTAGATTTCGTATAGAGATAGTGTTTATCAGTAAGTATTGAAACTTTACGAGTATAAAAAGCTTTAACCAAACAGCGTGAAAGCAATGATAAATGAAATGAAAATGAATGAATGAAATGAATGTGCGGTAACACTGGCGTCAATTATTGTTGTACAAACGCCATTCTTAATAATTTCCAATAATTTTTAGCCCTATCCCGCCGTGAAATCCAGGACGCGTTAGGAATTGTGCACGTTTATCTGCGGTTTTCGTCCAGGCTTAGAAACAATTGGTATTGACCGATTGAAATGTAGCAGGTACAATTTCAAGAGTAAATACAAACGAGAACATCTAAATCTGACATGGCATTGCGCAAACAGGCATACAGTGTTGTTCATTGCAATATCTAATTAAAGGTTCATTGTGTGAAGTATGTGGGCCGACCGCAGGGTTGGTGGCCTTGTCTAAGTTGTGCTTCTAGAACAGCTTTATAGAAAAATTGATTTTGAAACTGATATAGCCAAACAGGCTGATCGTGTTTATATAAAAAATTAGAAACAGGTCGATGGGTGATTGATAAATCTAAACATATATACTCTATACATATAACTAAAATTGGAGTGTCTGTTTGTAATATTGAAAAAAAAATTTTTTCTTCATGCATATGAATAAATATATAAACCAAAACAACATTTTTCAAATGTTTGTCTGCCTGTGCGTTTGTTCCAGGCACAGATTTAGAATTAGCGCGCACAATATCCTATATATATGGTTCCGGTAATCTCTGAAACGGCTGGATCTACTTGAACGGGTCATTTTTGGCAGGTAGCTGATGTAATAAGAATTTTGACGACCCATTGTTGCAGTTGAGACGTCGACTGCAACACCAAGGGTTTCGGGTTCGATCCCCGGGCAGTAAAAACATTTGTGTGCATGAACATGTCTGTTTGTAATGGTCTGGGTGTTTTCTGTGTATAATATATATTTATTGACGAGTATTCAAGAATACATTTATAACTCTTTCTTGTTACAAAATTAAAAGAAAGATAAGTTTACGGTACAACTGACCGAATAAAAGGTCTTCTGTGTGGGTATTAAACATCAACAACTTTTCTCATACGGGCTATGTGTTTTTGTATAGACATGTTCTAAGCCGAAACATGAGAACATCAGTGAAGTTAATGAGTACTGTGACTCTACATAAAAATTGTTATCTTTGTTAAAATCACGGGTACATTTTACATGACGGTTGCCTCTTACAGGCGGGTTGGCTGCTGCGTTATTCCTTGAATTTGTTATAAAGAAATATTCTATATTATATAAATGTACACCCCTAGTGGGGCACGGGGTCGGCCTAGCAACTGGGACGTGGTATTGAATGCACACTCGACAATTCGCGTGCCCCAAATGCGTATATCCGCACTACAATATTATGTCGTCGTCACATATAATGACGATACAATTTTACACTCCCTCATTTTCTCACTTCAACCTATCTCAGTCCAGTGCTGATATAATGTCTTCCCATATATCCCGATTCTCCTCTTTTATCATCCAGCCTCCATCAGCAACCTCTCACCAGTCCTGAGTTCATCGGGTCATGGGGTAGCCTACGCAAAGCTTGCCAAGACGCGGTCTCCACTCCAGAACTCGCCTGCAATACCGTCTTTGTGTGACCACCCTATTGCCATCATATTCGTTTTGTCACTAATAAATGGTCTGTACCTCAGCGAGAATAATTGTCACTATATAATCGATGCTTTTCAATTGCGTTTCCACGATAGTCTTTAAGCGGCTAGTATCTTCTTACTTAATGAGATAGAATTCTAAATCCCTGCTTTATAGTAGGTTGTGTTATTTTGACAAATACCGAACCGAAGGTAAACTGGTAGAGAATGCCTCTAGGCATTAAGTTCGCCTTGTACTATTGTATTGGTGCATAAAGAATAAATAAATAAATACCTACAATAATAATAAAGATAGCTTACTGCATGTGATTTAAACATTGAAACTCTTAGTGTAGTGTATTTATTACCCGTTACATGCATTGTGAGAGTGTGACTGTATTTTTTTATTCAACGATTCTCAGAAACAAGCATATAAAAATCACATATCTGCGTAAAGGTCACGGGGTCACCATTCTTCCAAATGCATTGCCAATATATGCGTTTGTGCATTCCAGCGCATCCTCGCACTTCGGCGCTTTCTCTCAGATTGCGTGAAAGTACTCAGAGCCCTTATAGGCAAGTAATTTTCACTCGAATTGAACGACTTGGAATAAATTCACCGCTTCATCTTTAGTAATGTCAATCATGTTCACCAGTTCATTGGGCAGATAATGGCAGGCTCTAGTTACAGAACAAGTCACTATAAACTCTGTAAAAGATTTACATACTAGGTGGAGCACCCACTCAAGCGGTATGTCGACACCTGTATTGAATAATAACATTTCGCGTAAATTATACTACAGCAAATCAAGCTTCGCCAAAATAACAGGGCATTACCCAACGTTACTTTATTGAAGCATAAACCCGGATAGCCCATTACGTTAACCGCAATACAATTGGACTTTAAACTGCATTAAACAATTTATAACGCAAAAGTTTGAAACTCCGATCGGCACATCAAAGTCCAGTTTAACCTTCGCGGAAGATTTATTAAAAATAAACACTTTGCCTCCCGAGAACGGGCGTTTACGGGTTGATGGTATAATAAAAAGTGTTCTTTTTGACACCAATCTGGTGTTTATTATTTAGGACAAATGTGACCCGCTCGTAATCCAACACCGGGCGGCCCGTCGCCGACGCCACTCATCTTGTTTGATCTACTGAGAGCTTTTTAAACTTTTTATGTCATAGTTTAGTACGTTTTAGGCGCCTTTATTGCTGTGTAAACATCTCAAAACTATATGTCACAGCCGCGGCCGCCACACCCGCTAGTGCCCGGGTTTTAACGAACCTTTCTATTCTGACACTCAACTCGTCTGTATAATTTTTGTTATGACAAGAGGCACACTTTTGGATTAACGGCCATCTATCTTTGATTGTTATCTTTTTTTCGACTGACAGATTTCAAAATTAATCTGTGTCAAATGAAATTGACTTCTTACTTTTTTATACTTTTAGAAAAATGCACTACAAAGATACAATTGTCTGCAACTTTTGGGACTCAAGCTAATCCTACATTATTTTATTATTTTTTGCCATTATTTTATTATTTTTAGGGAGGTTTCCGCTATTGGTCACTGGTGGCCTTCACAATTTTGCATGGCACATTTGGATTATCCAAAGCATAGTAAGCATATAATGAAAAACAACAAAACATCTAGCATATAAGAAAGTTAGCTATGTGCAGTATAGCATCTTCTTTATAATGTAAATACTAATTAATTATATACCAACGTGACTTGGTTCACGCAGACAATTTATAAAATATACGCTGCAAAGCGTATCAAGGAAGCGAAAGGTTAGTTATAAAATAAATAGCAACTTACAAAAACCTGAACGTCCTTGAAACGTAATAGAAAAACCAAATGAACATGAGCAGTTGTTTAACGTAATCCATTACTGACAAGAATATGTAAATAAATAAAGAGCGTATGAGTTTGAGCGGTGTGTAAGCGCTCTACATAGCCACAGTTTTCGCATCCAACATGAATACGAAGATCATTGGTTTTTTTTGTAAACTGAATTATTTAATTGCTTGTAAAGAATTAATATTGTGAGCTTCGTAGGACACGTTTAGCCGGTCGGTCCTGGCAAATGATGTCAAAAGTACAGATAAGTGATATGTCCACGAATAAGTGTTCAAAATGCAGCGACAGCACACATACAAATATTACAAATGAGCGTGCATTTACCTAAACAAAGAACTTACAACTGTATTCTCTTTAGCGGTTCGTTTATTAGGCACGGGTGCCGTTTATATATATAGAATATCATTGGTCCCGGTTAAAATTTTAAGATGGTAGGCGTTATCACCAACCAATCCGGATTGGGGCCGGTGGCAATGTGTATGCTTATTTGGGGCCTTCTGAATTTAGATACTAGATGGTAGACTCGTAATCAGTCGTCTAGGTAGGCATCACCGCAGTGCCTGATATCGTCCCGTAAAATAGGAGTGTTTTGCACTTCTGTATTTCGGGGTAAGGGCGTTAAAAGCTAGTAGCTAGTAAAATTACCGGGTGTAAATGCTTGTTTGCATCTATATAACTTTATAACACACATAAATACAAAATTTACCTCACAACTCTGCCGATTACGAAAAAAAACATTGCCAATGACACAAACGTAATATATCCGCTGATATGTACTTTTATTGCCTTTAGTATATGGTATTTAAAGATTGGGTAGCGCTCTACCCCTAGGGTATTAATTACCGTATAAGATTAATGCTATAAGGCTTTATCATTTTTATTGACGACCTATTTTGTGGGATGGTTAGGACGTCGGCTGCTACACCAAGACTTCCGGGTTCGATCCCCGGGCAGTAAAAACACTTGTGTGCATGAACATGTCTCTATGTAATGGTGTCGGTGTTTTCTATGTATAATATGTATGTATATACAAAAAAATGTACATAAGAATGTTTATCCGTTGTTTAGTACCCATAATACAGGCTTCGCGCTTAACTTGGGGCTAGATAGCGCTATGTGAATGTTAGTCGATATTTATTATAATAAATTTATTTATTATCTATTCTATAAATTATTTATAATTATTACAACGTGTTTTATTGCGTTGTTACTTAACGTAAGCGTTTATGTGTGATCGTAAGAATATTTATTATTATTTAAATCCGAGTAAACTCGTTGATGTGTTGTTGATATTTCAGGAAGACTTTTGTTATGCTGAAAACACAGTTGGTTCTGTGCGGCCGAAGTTCCGACGCATTAGGAAAATAGACAGACCATAATGTTATAGCGGTGGGATGGGTTTATCCAACTTGACCAAGTCCTAAACCCTTTATTTAATAACTAGCTTTTGCCCGCGGCTTCGCTCGCATTAAATTCAGGATAACACGGTACTTTCATTTATCACTATACATAGGATTTCCCCTCCCTCCAACTTAAAGGTTTCGGGGTCAATTTCAGAATTTTTTATTAGCAAAAAATATGTTATAGTGAGCTAACCTTAAAAGATAGACATATGCTGTCGCGGACTTTTTTGTAGACCTTTAAAAGGAGAACAATACTCTCATACATAACATTTGTTTAACTTTATCCATTTACGTAGCGTACGCAGCGGAAGCTCCAAGTATGAAAAAATACCCCCGATTTTGAAACATTTTTCATTACTGCTCCGCTTCTATTACTTGTAGCGTGATGACGTATAGCCTATAGTCTTCCTCGATAAATAAGCTATCTAACACTGAAAGAATTATTCAAATCGAACCAGTAGTTCCTGAGATAAGCGCGTTCAAACAAACAAACAAACTCTTCAGCTTTATATGTATATTAGTATAGATTATAAACGTTTGTTGAAGTTTACATTTATTTTTAATTATGTATTTTAAACTTGTAGTAAGCCCACAATTTAAACTTATGTGAGTCTTTTCGATAAATTTAACTTCTCGAGAATCCTTTACTATGAGGTATTAATAAAG
Organism: Leucinodes orbonalis; assembly: GCA_019425675.1. Classification (NCBI taxonomy): domain Eukaryota; kingdom Metazoa; phylum Arthropoda; class Insecta; order Lepidoptera; family Crambidae; genus Leucinodes; species Leucinodes orbonalis. Next base: position 240,464 of record PQWD01002545.1, on the reverse strand, counting down.
CTACTTACGTGTTAAAATGTAGAGTTGTACTGTGATTGATAGGTAAATAAAGCATATTTTTAAAGGTATTAAAACATATACATAATATAGCCATCGTACAATATATCAGTAATGAAATGTGATGCATAAACACAAAGACTGGTTAGCTCTAGCATCTTCAATCCAGCGTTAAGCGGTCGGATTTTTAAATAAACATTTTTAATGATCGGCCCGCGCCTGCGCCGCCAGGTGCGCGCAGGCGGCGCTCGCGCACCGCCCCTCTACCCCCAACCCCTCCCCACCACCTACTTCTTTTGTTCCTAAAACAGTAACCCACTTATTCTAAGAATTCTAATTCCCCTTGACATGCTTCATCTTTATTTAATGAGATGAAAGTGAGCAGCGTGCAAGCATTTAATTTGATTAAATGCTAATTCTATCACGTTAAGTGATTAATTCTTCAACCATTGGTAGACCTTCAAGACGTGATCCTTGGATATTTAGTAAACTTTGGTGCAGCTTATTTTAGAGTTTACCTAGTCATTTTTAAACGAACAGTGGGCAAGCAGTAAAATTAAATGCTCGTCCTTGTGCGAGCTTGTAGAGCTTTCCTGTGAATGATGAAATACTACTGAGCTAATCAACTAAGTACGAAAATCGTTACTTCATTTATCGCACAACGTAATGAGCTAGGCAAATAGGTGTTATATTATGTAATCCTACTCAAATATACATTTACTATATTACAACTAATCATAATGCTACTGTCATCAGTAATACGTGCAAGCATACCATTTCTGCTACACGTTTTTAATAATAATTTTAACAAGGCTGATTTTTTGGTCATAAATAAAAGAAAACGTCTGCATTGACAACTTTGTGAGTAAAACGCAACAGTTGAAATATCCTTAGTGACTAACAAAAGATATATTATATTCTAACGAACAATACATCACAGATCAAAATGTCAGCGGTTACCGTTTGTTAACAATGGCGTCGATAATCCGTTGCATTGTCTCTATATTGAGCAATACCGTAGCGTTACGGGCGTTTGTAATGTGTTATTTATATTGTAATCTGTCTTGTGTCATGTGGGTGCTCTCGGGTATTCTCACGGGGCATATTTCAATGCCCAACGAGACTTGATGTACAGTTTTTAACCCGATGTCCGCCGGACCGGACCGTGGGCGGCTGCCACGGGGCAGACTCCGCATGTCGGCACTGCTGCCGTCAACGTGTATAAATTTAAATAAATCATAAGTTCCCAGGACAACATTTCTGATAACTTTTTTTATTCCAAGGATTTAGTTATATTGAGACCCTTACAGACAATAGTGTTGTTAACAGTTTTTGAAACCAATTTGGTGATGGAATTAAAAACTTAACTTTGTTACCCGTTTAGTTAAATATAACAATATCCTATTGTTATAAAGACAAAAAACGAATGTTATAAATTGGTGCTATACTTATCACATGTCTATACTGTTCTTAATTTACGTATCCTGTGTGCAGGCCCTGACAGGATTTTACTGTCTTCTTATCAATTGAACATGCTTACTCATTCATGAGTAAATAAATTAAAACGTACGTTTGAAATATTTCTAACATTAATTTGCTGTTTAATTGAAAAGTACTGGTGGCATTTAGAAGTAATCCGATTTTTGTATATTTTTCTTGACTTCTTTGACGACGACTTTGGTGAAGCGGTTGAGACGTCGGCTGCTACATATGCTATATATATATACATATATATATATATATATATATATATATATATAGGTATATATAAGTATGTTTATCCGTTTTTAGTACTATAATACAGGCTTCACGCTTAACTTGGGCTAGACGGTGCTGTGTGAACGTCAGTGGATATTTATTATTATTATTGTTTCACCTCGTGGAGGTGTTAGAGAGAAAACATATTAAGTAGAGAATGGATGCAGTGCTCTTATTAAACCTAACCTTAAGGTAGGTAATGCTATCTCCAGATAGATTGTTAGAGTCTTACAGAGAGAAGAGTCAGAGACTCACATAAAAGTTTCTTTTCATATTTTTTCTTGTCTCAAAATGATTGCGACTTCTTCTTACCAACCTTTTGTCATTTAATGTTGAGGCTTAACCTGTACAGTTTAATGTTTGTAAGTATAAATTGTAAAGGTCCGTAAAAGACGTTTTCCATTAATTTTATTACTTCTTGATATACATGACATTTAACCCAGCACTTAACAAGATTTCTCTAATATATATTTAAATAAAATTTTAGTGTATGATTGTAAAATTAAAATTTACTTCATGTAGATGAATGTTAGTGGGTAGACAATTTACATACACCAAAAGTTCATTTATTAAATTTTTGTCTATCTGTCTATTTTGACTGATTTTCTATTTGGCGGTACTTTATAGGCAGATAGAACAATTAGGCTACTTTCATGACTGTGCCCCTTAGGAAGTAATTTTAAAAGTTCTCTGACACCCTGAATAAACACATAGGCTACATTTTACTCTGGTAGAGTATCTTATACCGCGGGGCACAGCTAATTTGATATAAAATTTAAACGGACTTTCTAACGCCTATCAGTACATTGTAAACCGTCGCATTTTAGAGATCCTCATAAATTTAATGTCATTGTTGTTGAGCGCGACACAGACTAAACGTGTTTCTATTGTATTTAAGCAATTGCAAATGTAACTATTGACAAAGTTCTAGAACTATTATTTCTTACTAGGGTTTCACGTATAACACGTGCCAGCAATACACTAGCAAGGTGCTATGCAATTTACACAGGTATGCAGCTTATGATATGGGTTTTCTATGCACAAATATGTATTTATTTTTATATTAGCAACCCTCACCCCGGCTTTACATGTTTTTGTAACTGCGTTGCTGTTAAGTCACATAAGAAAAATTACACAACCCTGAACTATTTAGCTATGATCTATATTTGCATTTTCAAGGTATCATAACCAGGATTATACGAACTGTGGTGCAAACGTGGTACGACCATTTATAATAAATTTGAATTGCAATGGGAACGTTGCACCACCTAAGTCAACATAAAAATGGTGTGTTAGTATTGTAAAATCTCCGCTGCCAAGTAAAGTAAGACGATTGTTGCCTGTCACGGCCCGGCATCGATCACATTTCACGACAATGAAACGCTCGTTAACCGCAGATACCGTTAGATGAATGCACACTGATTGTGCAATACCAGACAATCTAATATCTAAGAATATGGATATTGTTACACGCCCCGCGGAATATCCGATCGTAAATCCATATTATCTCATTCATAATGGAATGAATGGGACTATAAAACAACATTTACGATTTATATTTGAGTAACAGCAAGCGATTTGTGCGATCGAGTAAATGGTTTTCCAATAAGAAGCGCCGTTTTAGAAAAAAATGTTTACAGATGGGCCTCATTTAATTTCGTTGTAGTAAGGCAAAAGAAGAATCTAAGAGATTTATTGGAACTATATTATTAAAGCTTTGTGACTCGCATTATACGAGCGGCACTACAAAATACTTGATTTTTTTTTCATTAAACGGAATTAAAAAAACGTATTGCTTCGTTCTAAGTAAATTTGTTTTTAAGTTTTGTTTTAAGTGGTCTACTATTTTATTGTTAAAATTATTTTATTTTATGTGATTGTTAGACCTAAGAAAAATAGTTCTCGAATTAAAATATGAAATTAAAATAGGTACAACAACCAACACGATATAATTTAAAAACCTTATAAAATGTTTATAGCCCCAATCAAAGATTGCAATATGAACCAAAAAGCTTTTTTATTTAATTTTGAAAATTTATTCAGAGACCTACTTACTGTTCATCCATTACGTAATGTGATACTAAAATGACTTCAACAGATGGCTTTGATTTTAAGTACCTGCAAAATGCGACTAGGTACCAAGAAGTTGCGCCTAGGTATAGCTAACGTGTCCTAATTTCCACACCTGTTTCTCATGTAAGTATTTTGCGCCTACGGATACGCTTTCGATTATTCCTATAAGCCCTTTGCTTTGCTTATATGGTTTGCTATCTAGCACTCGATACAGCCAATCGGCAAAGTTTGTGTATACCAGTTGAAGCGTGCTAGTTTGACCATGGTGGGTTACCTATATTGATACTTGAAAACAATTTTTTTTAACAAAAAAATACAGACTTCAAACTAACATGCCAAAAATAAATTTGTACCTAGGTAAATTATGAAAGAAATATTTAAACATTTATATTTACCTAGCTGATTTTTTTAACATTTTGAAGTCGGTATTGTTGATGTCAATGCAATAAGCTGAGAATTGATTTCTTCAAAGTTTGGACAAAGTGACCCGATATCGTCAATGGAACCTTATACCGTCATGTAATTGATGACAGCTTAATTAAGCTTTGGTAGCGCTTCATCTTGTTAAATTAAGATAGGTACATTTATACTAATGTAGAGCAAGCATCTACGTTGTTTGTTGTTATTGACGCAAAGTACATAAACTTTGAATTTATATCAATAAATGTATAATGATATTATTGATTTATCGTAACCCCAGGCCACGGCGGAGTGCGGCCACTCCACGATAACGTGGCCAAAATAGACTCACGGCGAACATCTCAAACGTTCCACAGATAACCGAATGCTGCCCAATCGACTTATTTTTATTATAAACCACTTATAAGACTATACGTATAGGGCTTATTACATTGAATTTAAGCATAAGGACGCAAATCATTCGAAGCCACCGTGAAACATCAGATAAGACTTTGTTTACGCTCGTAGTCGCGACAATAGATGCATCAGGAGGCATTGATGCTAATTAGCAGTCTTAGGCATACCAATTAATATGAAAATGTAAGGACATTCTAATTGGTTGTGTAGGGCATGATGTAGCTACTTGATATGGGCGTCATGCGCCGGTGTACCGAAGGTAACATGTGAGAATGTGGCTCTTGGGACGCGTGTAATTAAGAAGTGTGTACCTACTAAGGTATAAGTGTAATTTAAATATTTTGATAATTTGTTAAAAACAAACTTTTAGATAAAAACACATCAACACGATGCAACTGCTAACAGCTTCTTCCGTAAGCTTATTCTTATTACAAAAATTGATATGTACATTTCAATAAGTACACAGTACCTAGTAGTAGTATGGGTTTTAGCTACAAAAAAAACCTCGTTGATAAGGACGAAGCATCTTTCGTGTTTTCATGATGTTTTAAAGTCGTATAGAGGATTATCACACAATTTCTTGTACGAGTATAAACTCTGTCTTAGGCTCTTTCGTAGCTATGCTCGCTTACCTGCCTGATGCACCGACGACATGCAAATTGTTAGTGGGATGATCGACACAAAATGGGAGAAACTTAGTTTTATTGTAGTATGGAGTGAATTAATATTCATCATCATCAGCTCATTAAATGTCCCCACCGAGGAGCACGAGCCTACCCGTATTGGGTGATTAGGCCTTAGTCGTCCACGCGGGCCCAGTGCGGATTGGACGACTTCACACACAACCTTCGAATCTCTTCGCAGGCGTGCATGAAGGTTTCCTCACGATGTTTTCCTTCGAAAATTTGAAAATACATTGGTACGTGTCGGGATTTGAACCTCAGCCCTCCCGGTAGGAAAGCGACAGTCCACACCAATGAGCCACCGATTAAATTAATTAAATTATTTATGCTATCCGAGTGTAAGTAGTTATGTAAAAAAATTGTTCCAGAGGTTACGGGACAACGAGGGAAAGTTAGCCCGGGTAGCGAGAGAGGAGGCGCGCCAACAAACATATGCAGGTAAATAAAATCTAAAAAATATATTTGTACCCATATAAATAAGGAACAGAGGAACAAAATAACGTAGATAGTGTAAGTACATAAAGAGGCGATGACATTGAAAAAAACAATTTTTCGAAAGTTTCATAGGGCTCTGATTGAAATGAGGAATTCGATAAATATGTGAAAACTTTACACCTACTATATACTTGAATAGTTAATTGTAATCATTAACAAATGAATAAATTAATTAACTTAATAATATGGCATTGGAGCCGTGGAATAGAACCTCTTAGGTAGCTACATTATAACGGATTTGCTACGCTACATGTGGCGGGGATTCGTTTGTTTAAACTCCTAGGTATACCTTCTTGTGCCTAGTGGTGTACAATACAACACTATAGTTGTGATTATACTAAGCTAAGATAATCAGTGACGTTTAGAGAGATTTAAAGTAGTATAAAATGCAAAGGTAAAGAGTAATGGCAAAAACAATGAATAGTGCTTTTTTGACAAAGTATTTTTATTAATAGCGGATCGGCTACTGTTTAAAAGCTATAGGGGATAGTTGGCAGTAATTAATGAATCTTTTAATATAATGGTGGATTTTCCGGGTTGTCGGAAAGCCCGGTATACCTGTACTGCTTGTTTGCGTATACGGAGTACATGGCACTGGCTGTAAAGAAAGAAATGTATCAATTTACATCTTTTGGTTTTACAGGCACAAAATATAAAGGCGCTTGTGAGCCCCAATCCTGCCTTGGGGATATCGAAGAGGTGGCTTGTGTGCCCCTAAATAACAATACGCAGCATTACTGCGTTTGCACGTCTAATGGTCTGCCGCCCACACACACGACTTCAAATGCCCGAGGAGTACAGGTATTCAAAATACTTAAATGTTGAACAGAAACAGCACTTCTATTAAAAATTATAAGTACATAGGATAAGTTTCTTTTTTTAGCAATAAAAGTGCTAGAATGAAATTAATTTGTAAAGGTTTAGAATTTTATTGCTGCCATAATATAAAATTAGTAGTGAGCATAATGAATTGTTTGTGTGAATGTAACAAAAGTTATGTTTTGGTATCCGTTGAGAATGAATTTTGTATTTAAATGTAATGTAACGTAATTTAAATTTTGGTATTCGTTAGAAATATAATATTTATAACGGCAATATACATATACCAGTGGTATTAGTTTAAGTATCAGAAAGGAATAGATCTAAATGTTTTCCTTTGGTTACTAAATCATAAGTATAAAACTAAGATTTCAAAACGATAAAATAGTTTTAAATAAAATGAAAACTTTTTTCTTTACTTTATGCGATTTCGAATAAAGAAACTAGTTTTTTTTAATGGGGCTTTTATGTCTTATGAAATTCATATATTTTTCAGTTCCTGTAACACCCGTGCCGATCCACAACATCATCCCGCCAACTACGTCGAACACGTCGGCAGAGAATAAATCTTCATCGCCGGGCTCAGATGAGGTATGTCTATTGACAGTAATAAAATAATATATAAAAACAATGTACATACATGTATTTTAATAATCCACCATTCTATATAAACCACATGCCATTTTTTTAATCTGCGGAAAAGGGTGAATTTGTTCCTGCTCTAAAATCCGAAGCAACCAATTGACTACAGTAAAACACAATGCAATTTTAGCACCATAAATATTTTGATAAATCAATGTAATAAAGGTATATAATAATTTTGTCCATTCGATTTATTCATATTTATATGAACTTTGAATTTGAAGCTTGACTTTAAGGGTTAGTAATCTATCAGAATCCTCAGTACTTTCCCAGTTATTATTTTATTGTATTTTAATGACTAAAAATAACTTAAATTTCCTGTAAAAGGTTTCTAAACAGATTATATTCAGTAGCCCCCTCAAGCTCTAGCCCCCCGGACGACAATTTGTCTCTATTGTTACCTTTGAGTACGTAGCAGAGGGAATAAATGAAACGTTTTTCTCATTCCGTAGAAGTGTTATTTACTACGCTACGGTGAAACTATAGAGCATCGGTGGCTCATTGGTCATCATCATCATTATCTTGCCCATCCAATCACTTGGGGTCGGAACAGTGAACCTATTTTTTCCATCCATACGTCTCTATCAACTGTATCAACCACACAAACCCTGGACTAAGTTCATGCGTGCATTTTGGCGATTATGAGTTAGGTTCCTATCTGAAGGTATCATATAGAATATCAATGGCATTTAAAAACGAAATACAGAACATTCTACATTTGAAATCTTTTAACGGAGGTCCATCTTGATTTAAAGTAACTTTTTATCAGTCTATCTAAGCACTAGTACGTGCTCATTCGTATTACATCAAAGACGCTTCGATTTACGACCTGTTTGGTCACAACGTACCTAGCTTTTATGGGCAGTGGCAGCAGGTAGTTTTTGTGTTAAAAAAATTAAAACAAGTTGTTAATAGTTTCTAGTGAGCGTTAGAATCGCGAATGCACTTCTCCTAATTTGCCTTAACATATTGCTGCTATTATTGATACCTTCTGTGTACTTTTGTGAAAATCTGGGTACGATGCTTATAGTTTTTTGTACATACTATAAACAATAGTCGGGTTCCTTTGTTTTTATATCTAATATACACAGTTAGGTATCTACAGTTACCTAAATCGTATTTCGAACTTATGTATAATATTCTTTTTCAATTAGAGCAAGTCTTCCACAAAACATTTATTAATTTTGATTTATATTGACACGAGATAGAAAGTAAAAATCGGTATTTTTCCATGAACTGATAAATATTCATGTGTTAGGTCAGCCGTGATAACGTTGTTGTCATCCAAAATAAGATACTACCTACGTACCTTTGTGTCTTTTATCTATGTTTTGGTGAAACGGGCTCTATTTTACCTATACCAATTTATTTTAATTGGGAACTTTTAGTTACAACAATAAAATAACAATAATAACTTCATCATTTAAATTAATTAAGATATCCATTTTTGTTGGTATTGTATTATAATTATCACTTTATCATGCTTTTGCCTCGTGGAAAATAATAACCGCCAGATTAATAAATAAACGTAGCTTACAATACTTTGGAAAAGATATCTGCGGCCAGACAAATGATCGAGATTGAATTTACAAACTTAAATTAATATTATCGTTCCAGGTATCAAAGTCACTGGTGAGCCGAGATGTATTTAGCGATACGGCAGCCAGCGAGTCGCCTACTCATGGGTCCAAAGACGCTAGTGTCATTCTTGGCATCGCCACATCAACTGGAGCCCTATTTCTTATCGTCCTACTCGTCGCTCTAATACTAGTCTACATCCGAAGAAGGATCAGAAGGGTCGACGGGAAAGCGCAACCGGTAGGCCAGCCTCCAATTGAGAACGATACTATTAATGAAGTTTAAAGCTTTTTAACAATGTCTATAACATACACTTCGAAGCGACGCACTGTGGGACTGACTATTGCTCAATTTTGTTGTGATATTATTTGTTATTGCTGTTGGTACATCAATAAATTTTAGCGTTCAAGTCACTGTTTTATTTTATATTGCCTTTTACTTACCTTATTCAATAAAACTTGAACATTAAACTTGACGATGAGATTAAAGCATTCCATATATTCTATGCTCAATTTAAAGATAAATGAGTACTCTCAGTCACACACATATTTTTTTAATAAGACTTATAGTTAACAAAGAAATATGTGTTAACTTCTAACCTCCTACCATCTCAAATAAATGTAAATGCTCGGCTTCTGCACCAATTAAGAATCTTATGTAACATTTTTAAAATTCCTATATGATCTATAAGCTACTACATTGAACGATAAGCTTATTTCGATTATAAATACAAATGAACCCTCATAAATTATTCTTTAGACTTCGGCCCCACTGTGCGACGTGTCTTAATAATTATCCAACCCTGTATGTTCACTGTTCTAACAAGCGTGGTAGTTAGTTTTTCGGATTTGCATGACTATCGAATTCAGTGGAAAAGCAACCCGCTGTATAATGTCCTGGTCCACGTATCCTGTTATAGCGACGTCCAGGAGAACCTCTGCTTGCTGAACGGTATATAACGAACCCGCAGTACGGCGTGTACGGAGCGGGGTTGGGCGCGGCCGCAGCGCCGGGCACTCCCTCGGAAGACGGCGAACAAGTCCCGCATATAGACAGGAACGCGCTCACATTCTTGGAAGAAGTTGGAGAAGGATGCTTTGGGAAGGTTCACAAAGGTTTGTAAATCAATTCCTACTTATTTTATAATGTGAAAGTGATATGTCTATCTGCTTATTTGTCCGTCTGTATACTAAGGTTCACAAAGTTTCGTAAATCATTACCTACTTGTTTTATAATATAAAAGTGATACGTGTATCTGTTTATAAGTTTATCTTTACGGCGATACGCAAAACCGAATTGAAGTTTCTTCTGGGTACTACTTAGTACGTATCCATAACCTTGATGAGTTTATATGACCCCAGGATTGTTTAGATTAAAATTAAAAAAATATTATAATTCAAAAATTATTTCCAAATTGTAAAACATTTAAAAAATAAAATCATGCAAGAGTTTAAGTGCCAGATATCGTGCCGTAAAATACGAGTGTTATGCTCTTTTATGTTTCGGGATGAGGTCACTGTAGTAAAATTACCGGATATAAGAAACCTTAAATCTGTTGACTTGGGTGACGGGCGCAGTGTGGCATTGATGGAGAATAATAACTGTCTATCAGTTCTTAATTTTCCTTTAATGCAACTCTGTCACAGTCGGGCGTATCACTTACCATCAGGTGAGCATCCTGACCGTCCTGTACTCTCCGTAAAATAAAATAAACCTATTCTTTGACCCGGAATTTGAAGTATATTTATGTTACAGGGCTTTGGCGAGCCAGCAGCGCCGAACACATAGTGGCCATTAAAGTCTTAAAGGAAAGTGTTGGACGTAGTGCTGAAGAAGATTTTGTGAGAGAAGTGTCTATAATGTCAGCATTCCGGCATCCTAACATCCTCACACTCATCGGAGTTGTTCACAGAGGTACGAGTATGTTTCTTGTATATGAATGTAATGCAAATACAGAGCTCTTTTTTATAAATATTAATTGAAATAGACAATATTCTTAAAGTAAAATATTGTCTTTTTATATTAGTATCAAGAAGATAGTCTGATTGAATGGTCAATTTAACCAAATCTGGTTACAAAGTTGCTTAACCGCATTATGGCCTCTGTTACGAGTTTTTTTTTAAGTTTTTAAGGATGCTTAACAATAATAATAAAGGATGGCTCAACGTATACGTTTTTCATAAAACCCAATAAATCCATATCAACAACGATTACATAGAGGCTAGGTGGTCGTTGCATATAAAGAACCGATCTAAGCTCAATGCTCAGATGAGCAATATTTATGAGGTTTGCGTCAGAACAGATCTTTCTTGTCTACCAATCAGACCAACTTTGCCCTTGTTTTAAAGTCTTCAGGTTACCCCGCGGATTCAGACGTGACTAGATTCAACGCGTTTGATGACTTAACGTGCCCTCCGAAGCACCAAATTAATTTCAGATTATGTCTCAAACTGGGCATAATCGTGCAAAGCTAATTGAACTATTTGTCTTCCTCGTGACATTCGGACACAGGGCCTCCCTCCGCATGTACTTGTATAAAGTCAACCCCTGTACCATTTTCTCAAAGATGCAATTAACAATAAACAATCATTTGGTTATTTACAGAGGACATCGGGGCTAGCCCATGGATGGTATTTGAATACATGAAGTGGGGTGACTTAGCAGGTGTACTGAGGGGGTCAAAGGGCGGAGGTAGACCGGGCCCTCACTTGGACGAACCAGCGCTCCTGCACGTACCTACAAGTGGCACGCGGAATGCAGTACCTAGCGTCCCGACATTTCGTACCTCGAGACCTTGCCGCGCAACTGCTTAGTCGGTGACAACTTAACGTAAAAGATTGCAGACTTTGGCATGTCACGAGACGTTTACACTTGATTATTACAAAATGGTGGTGAACGACCTATGCCCGTACGCTGGATGTCACCGGAGAGTATAGTATACGCTCGTTTTACCCACGAGTCTGATGTGTGGTCATATGGCGTCGTGCTTTGGGAAATCTACAGCCGTGGGAAACAACCCTTCTATGGGTACAACAACGATGGAGCTACGAAGAGGATTCTGCAAGGCATTGTGCTCGTTCCTCCTGAAGACTGCCCGCGCTTCGCGTGTGAGTTAATGCGCGCTTGTTGGAAAACTGATCCGCGCGATAGAATAATGTTTGACGAGATATGTCGAAAATTGGAGGTTGCAGCGGCTACCGGTGCACCAGCACAGATGCGGCTGCCTTGCCCACCTCCACCCTCGCAAGATTCAGCCGGATACCTTGTACCGAATCAACAGCCGACTGTAGATTATATTCGTCCATTGCCAGAGCCAGATAACGATACCGAGTCAGATTTTAGCGAAGATGAGGAAGAAGAAGAATACACTTGACAGGTGCCACTGGCGTTGTCGCAGTATGTGCCGCGTACCTCGCCATAGGCCTCAGGCGCCTTCACATTCCAAACCCTAAGATATTCGAATGACCTTCTTCATGAATATCATTCAGAACCATGTACATAGGAATGGAAGTTGCATTTTTCGATGGTGATAATACTCATTACCTAAGTGTGATATTTACGTTTAGTTATGTAGTTAATTATCCAAAAATAGATAGGACACTTAAAACTTGTCTTGACAACTAGGCAACTGTACAGTAATGTCTATTGCTGTACCTAACCAACAAGGAGTTATAAATCATAGCCGGCCCGTTTGTCTAGTGCGTTGGCAAGCATGAGTGCTATTTACCAAAAATATAGATAATATTCATTAATGTATAATTATTGTTATCCATGTTTGTGTATCCTCACATTATACTATTATGTTGATGTAATTTGTTATGACTGAAGCACTTAGAGCTAGTTATTATTTTTTAATATCTAGATATTTCTTGTGTATACCACCAAATCTTGTAAATAGGTATTTATTTATTTCCACCGGGTTTTATTTACATTTAAATATATCTAGGTATAGTTACAGTACAAAAAGAGTGTTATTGTTTAAGTAACTATTAACATTTAAGTTGTTTCACAAAAAAGCTATAGGTAGATATGAATATTTTAAGACATAATTAGGAACATGACGTCACAGCACCTCAGTATCTACTCGTTAAAGATTCCAGGGTTAAGATCCGTATAGATCTCTATATTATCCGATCTTAGTATAAATTACTTAATAATGTTGGTATTTTCCAACGATGTTTACATTTCATACTTTCAAACTCACAACAATCAGATATATACTATACCATCAACGAAGTTATTCGTCGCAACGCAAAATAGTACCTAGTAGATAACGATTATATGTATCTACACCTAAACATAATGTATGAAAAGCGTTTAATTTGTTCAAGAGTAAAAATTATATATGTAAATAAAAATGTCGGATAAGTTATTAATATAGGTTACATAAAAAATGTAAGGAAGTCTAACAAGGATGTAAAATGAACCGGGTATAGTAATTAAGAGCGTCGCTGGCTCAGTGGTGTGAACTGTTGCCTTCCGGTCGGAAGGGCGCAGGGTCAAATCCCATCACGTACTAATGTGTATTCAAATTTTCGAAATTATATGTACATTATCCGACGCTCTTACGGTGAAGGAAAACATCGTGAGAAAACCTGCGCACACCTGCGGAGAGATTCAAATGTGCGTGATGTCGGCCAATTCGCACTGGGCCCTGGGTAAGCTTGTGCTTCTCGGTGGGGACGTTTAATGAGTTGACGAGGAATAATAATTTACCGGGTACCTATTGTATGCAAGTCACTGTGTAAAGTCAAAAATATTTCTTCATAATTTAACGTAGTCGTGTATTATCCTCGTACAATTCGATGTTTAGGTAGACGTATATCATCCTAGGGTAATTATATGAGCTTACAACGTCAAAGTTGTTTATTACCTGAACCTTAAAAGTTTATATAATTAAATCAACACCTCCGAAGCCGAAAAATCAGATATTTTTGAACTAAAAATATTTAAAAAATGCTTTAATAAAATTTAAACGAAATAAAATAAATTAGGTAATTACGCTCTGAAATGACAAGATACTGAATAAATAAAGCTCACGCCTTGTTCCCAGAAGGGTAGGCAGAGATCATGATAGATACTATGAATTTGATTAAAAGCATAGGTATATGTATTATACTATGTCGTCCTCTATGTATGTAGCTTACCTTAATATCACAGATAATGTAATATTATATACAATGTTTTGAAATTCAATTACTTCCCTACATGTTTTGCAAAATATTGTCTTTATAAAACCTGTAAAATATCTAAGTAGGTACGTTATTTTATAGATAGTCAATGAATTAATAAATCAATGAATACAACTGGATGAGTTTTTTACTTCCACATTATACTTATTTAAACAAAATAGTATGTAATAAATAAATAACTAATAATCACCATCTACGAATATCCATACAACGTACTTAGCATGCATATCTGCATTCGTATACGGGAGGTGAAGGTTTGATAAAATGCACCTTATTTTTGCATGAGGCCATCATAATGACTGATGATATTTATTTATTTTTATTAAAATATAAAACAAACAACACACTTGAATGAATATTAACAAAGAAATCAAAAATAAGTACATAATTTAGGCAAAAGCGTTTCAGAACTGATGTACCTTTTATGACTTACGATAGATGCAAGGGTATCTTTTAAGCAGGTTCATAAATCTTATAATATATTGTATTTAAACATTTACTTGACTATTTATGTACTAATTTTGACGAGCCATTTGGTGTTACGATTGAGACATCGACTGCACACCAAAGGTTCCGGGTTCGATCCCCGGGCAGTACAAACATTTGTGTGCATGAACATGTCTGTTTGTAATGGTCTGTCTCACAGACATCCGAATATACAATTAGACTGGACAAGCCGCTAAGTTTATAGGCAGTCCCAGTGTCGCAATTTCTTTGCGGTTCTTACCTGTGAAAATTTATTCTATTACTTGGTAAATTTACTGATTCCTTGCGATGATGGTATGTTACATTGCACAGGATGACATTTTGGAAAAAAAAAACGGTAATTTTTTCTAATATTCGTGCGTCTTGACTCGTCTCACAGAGCGTAAACTGGCTGCCAGTGTACGCTCGTTGAGCTTACATTTGTCGCACTTAAAACGCGGGTCGCCCCATCTCTTGTATTGGGAAATCTGTGGTCTGTCTGGGTGTTTTCTATGTATATAATTCAGTTTTAGATTTATCAAGGAAGGCTTTAGTCTTTAATAAGAACAACGTCTAAAATAAGACTAACAGGAGCTGAGCACTAATGGTTGAGATGTCGGCTACTACAACAAGGGTTCCGGGTTCGATCCCTGGGCAGTACAAACATTTGTGTACATGAACATATATGTTTGTATGCTTCACTTGGGGCTAGATGGCGTCGTGTGAATATCAGTGGATATTTATTTATTGAGAGCTCCGCTGCGAGCAGTGCGCAACGGTCAGTATCGAAAATTATTTATATAACTATGACAGAATTGTACCCTTTCAAAGTTCAAAAGGCTTTCTTCAGAATCTTTTAGATTTAGGTCACTATATCATTTGGCTCTCCAAATTCCGCGCGATTAAGCGCTGGCGGAAGCCAGTTCAGGAGGGTACCACCATCTGTTGAAACAGTATTACTAGAGAGATCGAATTTTCGATATTATATGTACGTTATCCGACGCTCTTACGGTGAAGGAAATCATCGTGAGGAAACCTGCGCACGCCTGCAATGAGATTGAAAGGTTGTGCGTGAAGTCGTCCAACCCGCACTGGGCCCGCGTGGACGACAAGGCTTAATTACCATAAACGGGTAGGCTCGTGCCCCTCGGTGGGGACGTTTATTGAACTGATGATGTAATATAAATATCGACTGACATTCACTCACCTATACCAATACAACAGACATGTTCATGCACACAAATATTATACTGCCCTGGGATCGGTCCCAAAACCCTTGGTGTAAGGCCGACGTCTCAAACATTACACCCAATGGGTCATCCAATATACCTTTCAACTTTCTACAAAAAGAAATGAAATCCCACCAAAAGAATTTTGTAAAAAAACTAGCTAAGACTCGATGGAGCTGCTTGATTCTTTAAAGTAATGAATCTAGACAAAGTCATGTTAAGTCTAAGGTTCCTTACCGCATTTCTTTATTATTAAACGTTAGTGACTTTATCAAGCCACTACTTTTTGGCTTTTTATTTAAGCCAACAATTGACTGGTTATTGAATGATCGTTTTCCAAGTGGCAATTGCATGAACACTGTCTGTAAAAATATATAGATAAGTATATTTACCCGTTGTTCAGCACCTATAATAATAGCTCCGTATAAATTAGGGTCGGACAGCGCTATGTGAATGTTTTTGAATATTTGCATTTAAGTTACAATTCTTCAAATTCCTTTGCAAAATAAAAAACAAAACGCAACCAGACAATAATGTCATCTGTCAAACTACTGTCAGAGGTCTGTCAGTCAGTTCATGTTGTGCATTCGTCTTCTATAGTTTTTTTCGCCGAATTGTGGTCGCTCTCTAATAAGAATTTAATTTAGACAATGAAACTATAGTAAATTCAGTACGGAAATTACTTACTAAATAATTGATGTTAGGCTGTTGTTGGAACAACATGCCTCCTGTTAATTCTAAAACTAAGAAATGTGGCGCAGAATATGAGGTAAATGTGTACTAATATTAGAAGTTGTTTTTAGAAAAAACGAACTATGACTGACACCATCAAACTGTTTTAAATATTGAATTTGATGGGTGACCATTTTATTTTCTTATACTAAAATATATAACAAAATAACATATGTATTTGAAGTATAAAAACTATAATCATGTCTTGATACATAAGTGTGCCATGTTTTATTGAGCATTCTGCACTTAAAATACCTTTAATGTATATCTTTGTTCTGAATTCTGAATTTTTAATTCTTTTTTAAGGGGAGGGAGGTTATCTCCCTCACCTGCTCTCTGGGAGGGTTTTCGCAACCCCCCTTTTGTAGGGGGGCTCTCTATGTTTCCGCCCCGCTACCCCCGAAAAAACAATAACAACACAATGTTTCTGAAGTCCTTCCAAGACATCATATTATTCATAAGTCTGCTGGCACATACATTTCATATTTACATAACACAAGCTGTAGATATTGTAAGCAATGACATAAGTGTATTCAGCTAATCTAGTCTGTTAAGCTACCTATAGAATTTTTACCCTCAATAGGTATATGTCTTGTATACAAAAGCTATTTATGAATACAATAATATATTGCTTTAAGGTGTCATTGGCGGTCAAAGAGTTACTATTTTCTTATTTTATCAGTAAGTAAAATATTGATCATTTTTTTTTTGCAGAATATTATTGTGAACAAATGTACTGCATTGGACTTTGAGAGATACATTCAAGAGAACAAAACCTTACTGCTGAATGATCCACTCCGGGATATATTACTTTACCCTTCTGATGATGTGTCTGTAAGTACATTTTCTCTAAGTATTAACGACACATAACAAACATGTATTATATACATGTTTATTATTAAGCCTACTTTTCCTACATCCTTATTCAGAGCCTACTCTGAAAGATAGACTCTTTAATTTGAATTTCATTCTTAAAAAACTAATGATAAATACCAGCCAGGTTTAACATACAATGAATCATTGAATGCTGAGGATCTCTTCTGGAACTATACTTGTTTAGTTTGCCTATCCAATACAGTGGACCTTGATGACAGTGTGCTAAGTGAGATAAAATCCACCAACAGGACTTCTATTAAATCTTCATTCTAAAGTGGATAAATGAACTTTATGTATGTAGGTAGTTTTATTAGTGGACTAGCTTTTGCGTGCGACTTCGTCCCCGTGGAATAGTTACTTTGGCCTAACACTCTCTTTAACCCATTACTTCGTTTATATAGGTGACTTAAAACTGCGATATCTATAAGATATTCATTTAAGTTGAATGATGTAAAGGGCAATTTTGTTTACAATGAATTACTTATGATAAATAAAGTATCTATTTGGATACTATACGATATCAATCCTTAGATTGATATTCGAGTAGTTCCGAGATTAGCGCGTTCAAACAAACAAACTCTTCAGCTTTATAATATTAGTATAGATTTTAAACTTGCTGATTGCTTCGTGCCTCGCCCTGCTCTGATAGGCAGCCGTGTCTTCAGTGATAAGCTTTTAAGAGCATTTTTTCCATGAATGTTTTATTTGTTTGTATTTATTTGTTTAAATTTTTAATTATTTTCCTCTTTATTGTACACCAAACACAATTTTAATTATTACTATTTTTTTATGTATTAGTGTACAGGACGGTCAGGACATTCACCTGATGATAAGTGATACGCCTAACCATGACAGAGCGTCATTAAGACCAACAAGTGTTCGCCATCAATGCTGGACTGCGCCCGTCACCCGAGACACAAAAGTGCATAACACTCCTGTTTCACAGGTTGATATCTGGCACTACAGTGGTACCTACCTAGACAACTCGGTATCGAGTGTACCACCTAGTAAAATATATATTGATATATTCCTTTATATATAATATGTCATTCATTTATCATCAGCTCATTAAACGTCCCCACCGAGGGGCACGAGCCTACCCGTACCCGTATAGGGTGATTAGGCCTTAGTTGTCCATGCGGGCCAAGTGCGGATTGGACGATTTCACATACAACCTTCGAATCTCTTCGCATGAGTGCGTGAAGGTTTCCTCACGATGTTTTCCTTCACCGCACTTTATATAAAGAAATATTACCTACAAGAGGCGGCCTTATCTCACTCGGCAATTTCTTACAGGCACCCTTGGGAGGGAGTACAAAAATGTGAACAAAACATTGCTTGACATACATCAGTGTTATATACTAGTAGTACTCAATATACACTTCTGATGGGATAAGAGCCTTCTGCATCCATCACTTGTCTGGTTAAGTTCAGAAGGCCATCTGCAGCCAACAGCAAAAATTCCACCGAATAGCAAACTCTTGTAGTCATATTTTCATCCGCTTACCAGTACGTCGTATTTATTCGAGCACCTTCCAAACCCAATGGTCATTGGTTCTTTGGACTTTGTGCTCTTCCTTATATGGCTGATATATTTAGTTTACATATCTCCTCAATACTTATTTTGATCTCATAGAGAAACCTCAAACATATCCCTATATAACTCTTGTTGCTAATATGAATGATTTTATTTATTTTAGATATTTAGATATGTGTATCACCGATAAATTTATACGCAATGACCCACGGTTTCAAAAATGTAGGCATACTCGAGAGACGCAAACTATACAAGCTTGAGTTCCATGTTTGTGTATAACGCAATATTACATACTAAGAAGCTGATGCGCTAACACAGTAAATCCAATAAACACAGTTACCTATTTCACACAACCGTGATTAGGTAGAAGCAAATATATGCACCTTCTTATTTGAATATATGTAGCTATGTGTAGGTTATTGAAGAGCATATAATTGATAAGGTATTAATAATACATTTTAGTAAAGTTTGTCGATATAGCCAAATTGCATTGGTACATTTTTATCACATAACTAGCTTAGCCTCGCGGTGTAACCCGCGGTATAAGATATTTCCCCGCTTTGCTGCGGGGAAATATCTTATACCGTACGCACGTAGGCTGTGTTAATTCAGGGTGTTAACTAACTCCATACCCCATTTTATTAAAATAGCTTCAGCCCTTTACACATGCAAGTGTGACAAACATGCAGACACTCAAATACGTTCGCTCTTATAATATTAGGTTGATTTCGATTGTCTCCTGATGTCATAGAATGTAATGAACATAGATATGTTAGGTTGGTACATGTACAAGTAGGTACTTGCAAAGATTTTCTTGAGGACAATTTTCAATTAAAAATATCCCTGCATAATATATACAAAACTATGTTTGCGTAACGTGGTATCACCATTAAATGAACATAACATATAACTTTCAATGTTAAAGCTGTTACGCTGTCATTCATAATGACAATGTTAATCGCTCAACTGTGAATCCAGACACGTCAGTCCACTCCTGGAGATTCCGTTACAGACACGGATCCTAACATGACATACAACATTTGGACTATATATGCTTCTTACTTATTCCTATAATTGGCTGTTAGTATCGACCAGTGTTGCCGATCTATCAATAGTTGGACTATCGATAATTGATCTCTAAAATCATCGATACAGTCGATAGGCCAATCGATACTATTACTTATAGTCTATCGATTCGACAGTCGACTATGGAGCGGTAGCACTGGAATCGACTCTTCCGAGTATCCACTAAATGCTTGCCCCCGATTGGGCGTAGCTGAAATTTTTTCTCATCTTTCCTCATATTAAAATCTGGAAGACTTGCACTGTGCTAGAAAAAAATAAGTTATTTTAAGTTACTGCCACTTCCAGGTCCTAGGCTTGATCTAAGTGTCAGCTTTAAGCAGTACTAATCCTTCATTATTTCCTTTTAGCTTGTGAAGTTTTAGAGCATTACCCATCTTATGCGTGTTTGTTGGTCTTGGTCGTCATAACGTCATTTGTAGTTCAGCCAGTAAGTTTAGCTAGAGTCACAAATTAGGGCAATTGATACCAATGATGTGAAAAGTATAGATTCGTATCACGAATCTATACTTCACAATATAAAAAAATTGCATCGACAGCACACATACAAACATTTCGAATGAGCATACATTTACCTAAACAAAGAGCCTACAACTGTATTCTCTTTGGCGGTTCGTTTTTAAGGCACGGGTGGCATATCTACCTTTAAATATATATGTACATATCATTGACTGATACCCAATATATGTCGCTCGATTGAAGTTTTCAATTGTTTCCACGCTACATCATAGGAACGGTTACCTTTGGTGACGACCCATTTGGTGTAACGGTTTACACGTCGGCTACTATACCAAGGGTTCCGGGTTCGATCCCCGGGCAGTACAAACATTTGTGTGCATGAACATGTCTGTTTGAATTAGTTTGGGTGTTTTCTATGCATGTATTTACAAAAAAAATGTATATAAGTATGTTTGTCAGTTGTTTAGTACCCTACAGGCTTGCGCTTAATATGGGGCTTGATGGGGCTGTGGGAATGTCAGTGGATATTTAATATGTTATTTATTTATACCTGCTAATAATTTTTATTGAAAACTCCAATACGACTTGCAGAGCGTAGTTCTACCCCGGCGATGGCGGACTGTGACCACTGCGGTACCAGACGTCCGCACTGCTGCGTCATGCCCACTGCTGACTCGACAGGCGCTCCTCAGCTACGCATCCAGTTGGAACCTCATACATTACAAATACAGCAGTTACTCTGGATCGTATCTCAACTTGCCAAGGTTTGTAGGCTTATATTTTTCTAATTTGAATTAAAATATAACGGGAGTCGTAGTCCCTGACCCTAGTCAAACATGACCTAGGATGAACAGGCTACATGTGTCAAAAACCACTGTTTTTTTTCCAGTATTCAACGAATAAAAATTTTACTTTTTTAGCTGACACTAACTTTGGCCTTAGTAGCGATTAGGCTATAGGGCAAAATTTTCAACTTTTGAGAAAAAAGAAAAGTAAATATCATGCTCAATGTCATTAATATCATCATCTCTTTGGCGGTAGAAATTACTGGTGAACTTAATCTCCCTTTACGATAGTCTCCCAGGTATTGCGAACTGTTATGCGCCACATGCTAGTCCGGCTTAAGGCTGAGAGCCATCTGCGCTCGCCAATTGCCCGGTGAAGCTGTAAAGATCATCTGCGGCCATCAGCAGTAGTTAGTTTGAAAAAAAAAACGTGCTATTCTGGTACGTGTTGGTACCTATCACAGAACTAATAATAAGAGGAATATTATTTCTGTATACATAGTAATGTAAGTGTAAGTAATAATGAGTTAGTAGGTAATTTTGAAAACGATTAGGTCACACGCATTAGCACCTATTCCAAGCAATCATAGATTAGATTAGTTTTGTAGTATTCCATGAGCTTGCATCAGGGTATGGTTTGGTATGACAGTGGTTATTGACTCATGTCATGACATGTGTTGGATGAATGTGCAGTAATTCCTTTAGCCAACTATTTGATCTTATAGTATCGGAACCTTAATACGAGACTTGAGGCTGCGGTTTCCTGCAAGTTACATTAAATGTATCAAATACACAAAGTTTGAAACTGGCATTTGTATTGCTGTTAGTATTCGTATCTGTTACTAATAATAGGATACCGATTTTCTTCCGCTGGGAATAACGTTGAACTAGTCAAGACGCTTGATTTAGTACAAGGTATATATAAGCGTTTTTAAATTACGACTCGGAACAACTCTTCAATGAAAAGTTATTTGGTTCGATGAAACGATGTTTTAATTAAAATAAACCCTTCTGATAACATGAAGTTTTTGAATGCTGTTATTATACGGTACTCTACTCATCCTATTGAGTAACTTTCCCTTCCATTCTCGTATCGAGCATCTTAGTGATAGGCGTACACGGAACACCAGAGTATGTAGAGTAAAAGTAAACAAATTGACGTTTAAATGGCTAAAAGCATATCACGTCATATGTAAATAAGTATTCAATCTATTTTCACACTGGCTAATAAAAACACCAGCGTATTACCTAAACATTTATAGTATTATAATGGAGGTCTAAAAACAATGAAGGCAATCCTTTGTGGTCATTGTAAAAAATAACTTTGTAATCATTGTATCCCGAGGCTTAGTAGTCTGAGTATTGTATCAAGTGGGTTATTGTGATTGATTATGATAATTAGTTCAAAACTAATTAAATTGGAAGGCTAATATACTTTGTTTTCATGCTATATACTTAAGTAACTTTTAATTAAAAGGACCGTCATCCAGTGCCTTTCGTATCAATAGTTCGTTACTCAATAGTTACTTGTAAACTTCAAGAGCATACTGATGTGTTGCTACAGCAAGAAATGTTTGATGAGCGTTAATTGTGTAACAAAACAGTTCGGCAGTCATTAGTGGTCAATTAACATAGTTTACATGACCGTGAGTGCATGGACAACTGTTTACAACTGTGATACCGATTTACAAGGCCGCTGCCACTGTTCTATTTTATCCGATTCATGAATCACTTCCTCCTGTTAAACTGAGTATGTGAATTAATTTTGTAATTTGCAAGTATGCCTTTGGAACTTGGCAATAGGCTTTGACTGATTTAGAAAAAACATTTAAATTATAGTTTACGATAAAATACACCCTACATAACATTTTGGGGAATTGGTCTTTTTTTGTAAGCGTCGGTGGCTCATTGGTATGGACTGGTGCCTTCCGATCTGTAGTGTCTAGGTTCAAATCAATCTAGTTCAAATTATATGTACGTTTATCCGACGCTTTCGCGGTGAAGGAAAACATCGTGAGGAAACGAAGTCGGCTAATCCGCACGTGGCCCGCGTGGACGACTAAGGGTGTAGGCCTTAGTCGTCCACCGTCCGTTAGGGTGATGATGTTAATTATTTTAATAAAAAAAATGTTTTTAAAAATTGTGAAATCAATACACATTTTTGTTATATTAAATTATTTCACAGAATGAATTTAAAAGAATGTTATTTTGGTGTACCCTGTATGTATTCAATATGCATGTAAAAAAGTGGCTATTTCAACAGACAGATAGAAGTCGGTCTGTTTGTTCCGGGTAATCTCTCAAATGGCTGGACCGATTTAGACGGGACTTGTTTTGGCAAGTCACTGAAGTATGAAGGTAAAACTCAGCTACTTTTATTTTAGAAAGTACCGCGCGGCGCCGAAAGCTAGAGTGAGCTGCGCGTGACTTAACAAAGCAATTTTAATAAAACCCTTAATAAACATGAGACTACGTTTTACTGTGGGAAAATATCGTGTACTGCGGGTAAAATCCAGAGCAAAACTCTTGCACTGTTCTGGTGGACGCCGCATGGACATGTGTAGAAGAGTAAAATTAAATTTCAAAATTCTCTTTTAATAGCTGCCAACCCTACTTAATGTTAAAAACCAGTGAACAGGCATCGACTTATCATATAAAGAAAGCGGGCGTATGGGAGATCTTTGAAATTATTTACAACTGTTTTAGGCCAATCGCCCTGAAGTTCCCAGAGGAAGTATACGACATCGACACCGAGGCGGAATGTGATCATGAGGCTCAAGTCGCGAAAGTGGACGCCGGCACCAAAGAGGGATACCTTCTCAAAGGACCCGAGATCGGATCAGAGAGGATATTCAGCAACCTCGCTTCTAAGTCGTTCAAGAAACGTTATTGCTCAATGCTCAGAGAGGCGGACGGCACATATATTCTGGAAGTGTACAAAGACGAAAAAAAGACGGATACAAAGCTCACTATTGTTATGGATTTTTGCTCAGATGTTGTTAAGGTAAAAGTCATTGGGTTTACATAAATTCAAAATATAAATATCACATATAAAAATACGGACAGTTTGTGACCAATACATAAAATGTGTCCCCGAAATAAGTTTCTGTCTATGTCATTTTGACAAATAATTTGCTGATATTTTGGATATATTAGTTCAAATGCTTTGAACTCAAATTATGTATTTGTATTGTTCGTTTAATTACGAAAAGTAATTCTTGTTTTATTTTTATTTTTGCACCATTTACTGAAACCATGTTCTTTTTAGTATTTTTTCTTGGCTCTGTTGACAGGTGCGAGTCAAATGTCTTAATATTTGTAGCCTGTCGAACAAGAACTGGCCGAATTTTGACACACTTTTATTGTCAGCGAGACTCTCCTCGTATTATTCATAGGTCCATGTGTAGAATACAATTTTGTTATGTGTTCATAATATATTTAATGACCCCGTTTCGTGAAACTAAACTCAAAATTCTTCGACACGTAAAGAAGATTATCCATTGTTAAGTACCTACGTATAGTAAGATTAACTTTGTTTATAATTGTAGAATCAAAAAAGAGGTCGCTTCTGTTTCGAATTGCGAATGGCTGGCGGTAAAGGTTACACATTCTCAACTGAGACTGAAGAAGAAATGAATGAATGGATAAACGCTTTCAATGCGGCGCTCAAAAAGAATCAAGACAACCAAGAGAATAATCAGAATGATGAAATTTTAGATAAGGGTAAGTGTTAATAGACGAGCGATATATATGTAAGATTTGTAGCAACTTGTAATCTTTTAACAGGATTCTATTTACATAAAAACCTATTCTGTCTGTTGGATATATCCGAGAGCGGTTGTTAAAGGATTTACAATAAATAAACTTGTACATGACATTTGGAGATAAATATGCTAAATAGTGAAAAGGCTTTTCGGTTTTTGAACTTTGATTTTGGACGTGGTGTTTGTATCGTTTGTTACATGTAAATTTGGGTATGCGCCCTTAGGTACCTTCATAACATATACACGAGTATGTTGTCTATAAATTACCATTGTATTATGTTACAAACATATTTATGTATTTTGTTTTCAGATGCAGACGTATCTCTTACTGCCGAGCCGCCTCCTCCCACTTATGGAACCCTTAAAGGGCTCGAACACAGTATGAACCCGTTGCTGATGAGGTATTCGCGAGAGACGGACCTGTCCATAGCGGCTGCTCGAAACGAATGCCGATCGAATATATTCAGCTTGCCATACAAGAGGACACCCTCGCCTGAACCACAGTTAGAACCTTTTAAGTAAGTGGTCCATATACTCCGAATTTATTGTATTGGTTTGTCAAATTAATTGACTCTTAGCACTTGTACGACAAAACATTTATTTCTTACTCGTCAATTTTCCTGCTACGCGCATTGTGTTGCTTACTCACTCAATTAGTGATAGCAGGACTTTTATAAATACATACATAGTATTTTTATAATTAGCTTATAGGGGATTTCTTATATTTTACATTCATCACCTATAATGTAATTGTTTTATTCAGCAGTTAATTTATTATATACTATAACTACTATACTAACAAAAGTTGTAAATTACCTAACCAACATTTTTTCTTTTTTTTTTTTAAGTTTATAACTAAGTATGTAAAATTCCAAAATGTATCTTATCTTTCAATAACTCAAATATAGTATTCAGTACGATATAATATCTTTAATTACCGGATGAACGAATCATTCTTCATATATATATTTGTCTTTACGTTATTTTGGTGTATTCCTATTGCAAAATAAATTTTTGGTTATTTCAGAGAACACTTTGGCCAAAGAATTTTGCTCAAATGCGAAAGTTTAAAGTTTAGATTACAAGCGCCGATAGATGGCGACAAAGAGCTGCTTTGCCAAGTAGAACCGTATTACACCCACCTAGCGGTATACGACGCGAGGAGCGGCAGAAACTCACGGAAAACTTCCATTTTGACCTCAACCATGCCGCGGTCAAGGATCTAGTCAAGGACGAGGACTGCACCAAGTCATTAGTTGAGAATTTTAGCTATGATGTTAAGTTAGACGTAAAACAAATACCAGACGATTGGTTTAGATCAAAAAAGCAGGTACGTTATTGAAGTTTATTTGTATGGAATAATAGGAATATTACAAAGTTAAGTCTGTTGAAAGCGAAGCATTAATTACGACACATTTTTATTGAAACCATAAGTTGAGTTAGTGAGTAAGTTTGTTGTCGTGTCCTACATGTAGTTCTATTTTATTTCAGGTGGTAATCTCAGTAAACAATCCCCATCCTGACTTATTTTTAGTTGTAAGGATCGATAAAATATTGCAAGGGCATGTTGGTCAAGTATTGGAACCATATCTCAAGGCTACAAAGGATCCACGCCTCGGCCTCAAGGTCCATAAAACGGTTCAGGCATATGCCAACCGCGTTGGCCAGTATAGAATGCCATTTGCATGGACTGCCAAACCTCTTTTTAAGTAAGTAAAATTTTGTTTGTAGGATTCGTTTGTTTATAACAATAAAGTATTTGAGCTACTGTTATTCATATACGTCATTGTAGAAGAGCCTGCTATTCATCGAAATGAGAGTGTTTTTTTTGTCACAAATTTACGATCATATTTAAATGTCATGGGTTTTTCCATAAACATCATGCAATAACAATGATTATGACATACTTGTTGTTGTTTCTGTAAATGAAAAACATTTATTTTGGTTTTGTATTTCTATACATATATTTTGTTTGACAATCCATATGGTGTAATGGTTCGACTATTACACCAAGGGTTGCGGGCTTTCCCTCCCTGGGCAGTACAAACAGTTGTGTGTATGAGGTACTTGTCTGTTTGTACTGGGTGTTTCAATATATAATATTTATGTGTTTACGAAAATAAATCAGTATGTTTATTCGTATATTCATATTGTAGGTTATATAGCAATGATCTAGATACTACACCCGAATTTCCTGCCATATATCGTCAAGAACCTAACAAGATGTCGGATGACGATCTTCTGAAGATCCTGTCCGATTTCCGCAAGCCTGAAAAACTGGCAAAACTAACTGTGATACCTGGATGGCTCAGTATAAATATAATTCAAAGCAATGAACCGATACCAAGTAAGTCTATTTAATGTTAATCTGATATGTTAAGAAAAATACACATTAAATCCCTTATTTATAATACTGATACAGCAAAACGGCTAAAATTAAAATGTATCCATAATGATATATTTATAAGAAAGAGGAAAGTAAAACCTTTTTTGCCCACAAGGAGCACAACAACAATCAGCATCAGTCAATTTGTAAAAAAAATTTTTTTTTTTGCGATTAGTGTCACTCGCTTTGCATACCCTACACATAATATGTATGCATGCCTCAGGATTTAATACTTCATATCAATCGAATAAAGTATTAAATTAGCAAATGTCTTCCCAGATTGCATGACGAGCGCATACGCGGCCCTAAAGCCGTTCCCTTTACCACCGGCCTGCCCATTAACACTAGAACTGGCATCACTTGGCGTGGAGCCGGAACAGCCGTACGCGGCTTACGTGCACCATTTATACGTGCGCCCGCTCGCGCTCGCCTTCGAGTCGCAGAAGGTGTTTGTGAGGGCTAGAAACATAGCGTGCACTGTAGAGCTGAGAGACAGTGATACTGGTGACAATAAACCACTACAGGTGAGTACTGTGTAAAGAACGAACTAAGATATCTAAACAACGAACCCAAAACCGCAGTATGCTGATAAAGCTTGAATGTTTGTACAGAGTAACGGAATTATAATTATGTAAACATAGCTTTGTATGTAAATGTAATGAAACAGCCAAGTTCCAAAGCAACAAATAATCGGTTCTCAAATAATACTGAGTGGCAATTTATGTCCCCTTTGGCTTGTCAATATAGTCTTGATGTAAAAAAAGTGGCAAGGTCTGGGTCTTATCTATTATCTATCTATGCAATATTTTCTAATTTATACAAAGAACATCATAAGAAATTACAAGATACCATATTAAAAATCATACTAAATCTATTTCAGGTTGTGTATGGTCGCACAGGTATGACCACTCAGTACCGTTGCTCGGTACTGCACCACAACGCAAACCCGGCGTGGTCTGACGAAGCGAAGATTCGTTTGCCAGCGACTATCACACCGGACCATCATCTGTTGTTTACGTTTCACCACATTTCCTGCGATATAGCGAAAAAGAACGACACTAATGTAGAAACCTGTATTGGGTAAGTCGTTTCGCATGTTTATCTATCGATTCAAATATATGTTAATACAAATGACGCCTTAGTATATTTGAAGTACCTGTGTAACATTCAGGGGATACCATAGGAAGAGTTACATTTTAATTCCTCCATAACTTTTTATGTAAGAATGCGTATACCTCAACAGTTTTCATGTAACTATCATACATATAATATCAGTGGAATACTAATTGTTTCAGGTATGCGTGGGTGCCGCTGTTAAAAAATGATAAGTTTGCAGACGAAATAGTGAATTTAGCAATAGCAACACACCTGCCGTCAGGATACCTATCTATTCAACCTCTAGGACTTGGCAAAGGGGTATGTAGTTTCATAATCCTTTAAAAATACACTTATGATTTACTAGGTGGTAGACTCGATACTGAGTCGTCTAGGTAGGTACCACCGCAGTGCCAGATATCATCCCGTGAAACAGGAGTGTTATGCACTTTTGTGTTTCGGGATGAGGGCACTGTAGCTAGTGAAATTACCGGGTATAAGAGACCTAAGATCTGTTGTCTCGGGTGACGGGCGCAGTGCGGCATTGATGGAGGATAATAACTGTCTATCAGTTGTTGGTCACCTTTAATGCCGCTCTGTCATGGTCTGGCATATCACTTACCATCAGGTGAGCATCCAGACCGTCCTGTACACTTATAACATAAAAAAAAATGATACACTCAAAACTCATAGTGCGTTAAAGCCTACTGACTGCGAAAATACGCCAAACATAATTTTGCTCAACGTCGTTTTAATAAACATAATTTACCGAGGCAGTATTACCGTCTTATTATCCTGTTAATTTTTATTCCACCTAGTGACAGTCATTTTGTCATACACTGCAATCATTGATATTTTATGGCGTTAATTGGGTTCTAAGTCTACTTTTCACTGCATCAATGGTGGTTTACTATCTTACCACTTACCAAGTTAAGACAATTTTTCTTGTTTACTATAATGTTAACATTATTTTATTATTTCTTAACAGAATTCAGGTCCAGAGGTAGTATGGGTAGAAGGTGAAAAACAGCTGTTTCGATGCCAGCTTGTCCTGGAATCAACAGTAGCTACTCGAGACGTCCATTTACACAATCTTTTCAGCCAAGCTGAGAGGTTAATTAAGTCAAGCTCTCCGCCCACATCTCCGTCCCCTCCCCCCTGGAATGACGTGTGTAATGCACTGAAAGCCGCGCATGCTATCAAATTGAGTTCGCTTCTTGCGTTCTTACCGACGATATTGAATCAGCTGTTCGAGTTGATGGTAAGTTATATGTGTGTGTGTGTGTGTGTGTGTTTGTGTGTTTGTGTAAAGAAAAAAAATATTAGAAATAAGTCATTTGTTAAAAATGGTATCGA
This sequence comes from Leucinodes orbonalis, assembly GCA_019425675.1. Taxonomy (NCBI): domain Eukaryota; kingdom Metazoa; phylum Arthropoda; class Insecta; order Lepidoptera; family Crambidae; genus Leucinodes; species Leucinodes orbonalis. The sequence continues at coordinate 210,644 of PQWD01002545.1, read as the reverse complement.
AGTATGTGGAAACACAGCTTTTGTGAAAATGATTTGTTTTTTTTACAGACAGTAGAAAAAAGCTATAACCATGACATGGGATATCAAATTGTTAAATTGATTGTGCATTTCGTCCATATGATACATGATTATGGTCGCAAGGATCTGTTAGACAGTTATATTAAGGTAAGACCTTGCTTTGATTTTCAATTCTAGTGTTTAACCTTAAGATGTGCCCTTACTTAAATACCCACCCACACATACGACATTCACACCCACACACACTCACACACACACATAACACTCTCAGACACACACACACACACTACACTCACACACTCACACTACACTCACACACACATACACATATACACATTATTGTTAATTTGTCAATAGTAATAAGTATTTTCTTTCTTTCTGGTTTCTATCAATGAATTATTATTATTATTTTTACGTTTTCTATTTTCAGTACGTATTCAACTGCGTCGAGTTCAAGCTCCACACAGTTTTGACGGCGCCGCTTCACATGTTCGTAGATTCGAATCAACAAGATTTTCTATTGGGACACAAGTTTATGCAGTATTCTTCGTTTTTCTTCGATATTATTGTAAAAAGTATGGCTCAGTACCTGATCAACACTGGAAGAATCAAGGTATTATAGGCTATGCTTTCTTATGTTATTCTTAAATCAAACCCCCCGATGTTTGAATTCGAGAGGAACCAAGTTCATCAATTTAAAATCTCCTAATTTTTTCCCTTATATTTACTGTAAAATATGTTGTTTATTTTAATTCTTACTTATTTATTGCTGTTAATAGTTTTGTCTTCATCTTTTAGATGTCTAGGCATGAAAGATTTCACGCTGACTTACTAGAACACATCGACAAATTGGTTACAACTGTTGAACCTTCATATATATTACAACAACCAATGCAAACTCATATCTTTAATAAAAATCTTGCCGTGTTTCTCAAGGTATTGTAGACTTTTATTATAATTGGATTTCTTTAATTACGGAAACGTCTTGCTTTTCATTTTATAACTTCTTTCTATTTCAGTCCTGCCTGTCGTTTATGGACCGTGGATTTGTGTTTAAGCAAATAAAGAAATATCTCGAGAAGTTCAAGCCTTGTGATCCTAAAGCGCTGTTCGACTTCAAGTTTACATTCTTACAAACTATATGCAGCCACGAACATTTTGTGCCATTTAACTTGCCGCTGCAAGCAAATTTATTAGCCCAAGACTGTGATGAGGGTATGTATTATTAGAAAAAGAAAACAATATATTTACAAAACTTTTAATGTTGAAATAACAAGTACCATTGTTGACAGATCCAGTGAAATTGAAACTAACAGATGGTTTCATAATGAGATACTTTCTTGCCGGCACATTATTGAAACAAGTAAGATCATGTCATTAGCATTTTTAATAATTTTTTGCGTCATTTGATAATACTCCTAAACGAACAAATTATTCACCTTAATGGAACGATATGTGATTGTGAAAGAGAAATACAAAGAGTGACTCGAAGACGGCAAACCCTTGCGTTTTAAATGGAAAAATGACTGTTTTTTAAATAAATTTATTTGATCTTCTTAGGTAGAGCAATCCCTCCGCGAAGCTCCACAGAAACGTCGCGGAGCGCTTGGAGTACTGCGCGCACTTTTAACCAAACACGAGCACGACGACCGCTATCGAGCACGACAGGCACGCGCACGTCTCGCGCACCTCTACGCTCCTTGGCTCACTATAGTGCTCGGTACTTATTCTGTTGTTTTTTTTCTCTAAGTAGATTTAGTCATCTGTAACTAACAATTTTGGGCTTCAGTCTGAAATTAAAAGGTTTTTTTTTATTTTAGGAAAATGGACATAATATCAGTATCATCATTATTGAGCCATTATATTTATTGCACTGAAGTCTGATGTTTATTTATTGAAAGTATCACTTCAACCAATCGCAGTCTACTGCTGGACATAGGGCTCCCATTTTGCGCCAGATATCTCTTTTTTCAATTACTGTAATTTTTTTTTATTGCACTGCTGCTGTTTCGTGCTATGACTGCAAAGATAAGATTTGTTGTAATGGTTGATAACTCCACTACCACACCAAAGAATTATACCTGCTCTACGCATACCTAGATGCGGTCAACTGCCATCAGTTCGGCGACATATTTAATGCAATCGACTCATTGCCACATTGACTTGCCGATCCGGCTTTAGTTAACTTACGAATAACATTTCTTATTTTATCCCTAAGAAAGCCTCCGAGCATAGCTCGTTCCATTGCTCGTGACTTTGAACTTGTGAACCTGACTATTTATTTATTTACTTCTAAAATAGATAACGCCCACCGACTAGTAACGAAGTCCCTTGCGAGTCCTATATTAGAGAATGGTCACGATAAAGTGGACGGCGAGGTGTTGTTCACGCCAGCAGTGAACCACATGCAAAAAGAAGTGGCGTCTGCAAGTAGCACTCCGCGACGGAACCGCCTCACCCTACACTTCGATCACACACCAGCTAGGCATTCTGCCCACTTCAAGGATCCGCCTGTTGTTCAGATAAACCATATGTATGGGAAAGGTGAGAAGATAATTATAAGCTTACCTACTTACAACATAGTACACAATGGATATTTAAATTCAACGTTTTAATGTCTATTTAATAATAGTCTTAAAGACTATTATGCTTTATTTGTCATATTTCTGGTAGAATGTTTATCAATGTGATGTCTTGCCTAAATTTCCTGGCTTTGTGTTTATACGGTTGTCGATGTAAAAAGCACTCTGATGTCCTCTTTTAAAAAGAACCCCTACTTGAAAAAGTACTTTTCTCTTTAAAAATATATGTTGTATGGTACTTCGTAAAAAAAACACTTTTCAAAGATCTTAACCCGCTTAGCGCAAATTACACTACACCAGCACTTATGTTTGTAGATCACACAAACAATATGTCACAAAGCTCACTAGAGTCTGTCTCTACGATGTCTGGCGGGGACTCTCTTCCTAGGAATCTTGGTCGACTGGACTTGGGTGAAATCGGCGATCAAGTAAACAGGTAAAGCACATTCACTTTTCAGATACCATAACCTTTACCAGTAGATACTTGAGTAGCCAACCGGTTATATAGTTGACTCTGATCCAGTACAGGGGTTACCTCTCTGTTTTAGCCGTATAGTTATTCACAAGGTTAAGTGCAATGTTATCCACAATCCAGGCATAGAGCTTAAAGAGCTATCATAAATTCCTTTATGCCTTTTTTTCAGGTTAAGTGTTAGCCCAAAAAGGAAACACTCTTTAAAGGTATTTGCAGGATTGCGTCATTTAATTTATTCATTGGAATAATATATTTCACTGGATTAGAGTCTTACTACATGTTTTACCCTTATTTGTGTTGGAAAAGTCAGCTATATTTACTAATTCACTATCTATTGCACAGTTTATTTTATATCTATACTTCCAAGATCATATGTCTGGGTGTTCTTCTTTGACTAATTGTTAAATTTTCAAAAAATCCAATGTCTTAACTTCCAATAAAATAAGCACTTTTTTATGATGTGTGAGGCAGATTTGGTGTGATGTCCGCTGAGGAGGTGCGGGATGTGCTTTTGTGTTTCCTGTTTGTGTTGAAGTACTTGGACGAGGACAGACTTGTCGAATGGTGGAAGACTCACTCTACTGCTCAGCAACAGTCGTTCTTTAACGTTCTAGAGTAAGTTCACATTTTTTCTTATACAGCAAAAATGTACAGTAAAGGAATCTAAAGCCTACTATTTCAAAACTCAAGCCAACTTCACCGCTCCTTAATTGATGGTTTCGACCAAAGAACGGGGTTCTGACCGTCCGCCAAAAAAGTCCGCTAAAGTCCGCCTTACGGTTGATAATTTACTTTAAATATTTGGATAGAAGAAAAACATTTAGCACCTTTTTAATATGAATCTGATACACTTTAGATTTAAATAAGTACAGCAAAATATACTTATCATCCCAAGTTTAATGTATTTCTAACAAAATTGTAAAAGCTAAGTTCTATAAATAGCTTTAAAAGCAACGGAATCTTAGTATTAGTATCTCTTGCAGAATATGTGCAGAACAATTCCAGTATGTGGGTAGGAAGAAGATTCTATCAGAGTTGAAGGCGACCACTCCGGATTGTAACGGCAAAGCGAAGCCGGTGAAAGCTCGAACACTACCGGCGCGGATGAGCCCACCCGACTTCTCGAAGGAGCCGCCAATTGTACCAGAGAACAAAAACAACACCGTCAACCGGGAGAATCTTGTTACCACCACAGTCACTACAGGTATAGTCCATAGTTATCTTGGGGTCGGTTTCTGCTGTAGTCATTAATATTGCGTGCATCATCATCTGTCGTATTCTCGTTAAAAATGACCAACCATCGTCCGACACGATTTTGGTGAGCTTGGTAATTAGTGACGTAGAACCATTATTCATATTTACATAATACTATCAATATTGTGATAATCAGCGTCATTGACCTATATATCAGTCCTAGCATAGTCGACGATGGTATGAACTAGAAAAAATAAAAGTCAATTTTATAAAAAATAATTCTTCAAGTGTATTCGCAGACGGAGGTTTATAAGATGAAAGATATAGTGATATTCAATTGCCAGAATTCAGTAATAGTTTGAATATTGTTTCTAATGCCTTATTAGGTTAATGTAGAGTAACCTTGAATTAGTATATCATATCATTTAGGATTACATCTGAGTTGGTATCTACAATTTAGTTTTATTCTCGGTCTTTCTATTTAGAATCAGAGAATGTATTTTATATATTGACTTTTATTTTAACAGAATTGGAAGCGATAGCCGAGCATACGATAATATCTGCCGGTTGCCTAGCAACGGAGGTGGGTCTGTGCATAATAGACCGCGCGTGCCTCTTCATGAAGAACTTGGGCGCCGCTGAGGGAGTCGCCGCGAAGCCGTATCTCAAACTACTCCAGTTGCCGCAAAGCGAGACATTGTATAAGCATCTATTCGCTGCACTTAGGGCTTACATCAATCAGTTTTCTGAGACGCTATTTGAAGGTATAAATTCATATATAAAATTGTCAATGTATTCCGTTTTTGATATTTTTTTAAGATAAGTGTTTGCATACCAGTTTCCTGAACTCTAACCCGGATTTTTTTTTATAGATTACCTGTTTATTCAAATAAAATTGTTAATTTTTAGACCACATAACACTAATAATTCTATTTACAAAGCGGTGCCTGGATAAATCACAGATACTTGTGATCCCATGTAGAATACTGAATGCTAGGTGGCAGTACGCTGTGCGCTGGCGTGGTTTGATGAGAGAGCAATAGGTATTATAGTATACTGACTATGTGAGTAGAACGAGGGGTGACATGGTCCAAGAGCATGGGTCCAATGTTTATACTGATTAGCAGATGGTAGAACGATGTGCGCTGGCGTGGTCTGTTGAGAGCATGGTTGATATAGTAATTTGCTTGGTAAGTAGGTAATTGACAGGCCTGACCATGATAGAGCAGTAGAAGAAATCAGTCACTGTATAAGTGAATTATCGTCAACACTGCGGCCGTCACTCGAGACGATGGACGCCCGCCTACCCGAAACAAAAGTACGTGACACTCCTATTTCACGGTCGTACTATATCAGCACTGGCGTGAGACTCAAGTGTATCAGTAACCCTAACTGCCACCTAATATATAAATATACTGAATTAGGTGGCAGTACGCTGTGAGCTGGCGTGTCGTCGGTGGTGCGCTGTGCGAGGCGCGCGCGCGTGGCTGCGACGTGAAGCGGCGGCGCGCTCTACCTACTCATGCGGCCAACTTCCAGCACGGCAGCGGGGGCAGTTACTGCGGCTTATACAGTGTGCTTCGAGCTGTAATCCCCATATTTTTAATCATCGTCATCAAACTCATAAAACGTCCCACCCAGTGGCACGAGCCCACCTGTCTAGGGTGTTAAGCATTAGTCGTCACGCCCGAGCCGGAGTTTGGACGACTTCACGCACAACCTTTGAATCTCTTCGCAGACGTGGCAGATTTCTCACATGTTTTCATCGTAACGTTGCGACTACGTACATATCAAATTGAAATCTACCAACATTGTCTTGGCGGATATTGAACCTCACAGCCACACCAGTAGAGGCAACAGTCCACACCATTGGGCCACCGACGCTCGATAAAAACTAATTTAATAATTTAATTTTAATAAAAAATTGTAAAAAATAGTCGTAAATTGTACCACTTTAGCTTCGGAGTTAGTGAGGATTATGGCTTGAACGCCAAACTTTAATTCTCACCTGTGGTGCACGCAAACGGTAAAGCCTATCGAATTGATTTATGTACCAAAAAATAGGCTTGAAGTCGCAATGATATGCCAAATTTGAGGGATAGTCTTAAAGAGGTTCCCGAGATATAAAGGCACTTCTATACAAAAGGCAAAACTCACTTCCGACTAAAACTAACTGAAAGAAAGAAAAGCAATTTAATTGTTGAATAGATTATATTGCGGTGGTTAAAAGGTTAATGCCGTCATCCACTAAAGAACTACACCAGAGGCGCGATCCATATGTGTTTTTGTCTGAACAGAAAGTCCCAAAAATAAAAGAAAAACTAAATACTCACCTCAGCTGCTGTAGTATAGAAAGTACCGCAACGAAAAAAATATTTCAAGAATCCTCAATTATTATTACTACCATCATCATCATTAGGCAAGTTACAAAGGTACGCCTCTAAACTGTATAATCCCGTAAACTGCTGCAGTTGTATTTGCAACATAAATGGTTTTACACAAGACTATTGTGTAAAACTTCACCAGGCAATTGGCATTCGCAGTTGACTCTCACCTTTATAATAAACCAGTAATGTACATTTGTTACCAGTCTTTTTATTTGGGAACAGATTTGTATCCTTTCTTCTCTAAATTATCTTACGTTATGTTTGTCCGTCACATATAATTTCATTATTTTATTAAGCCTCTATGATGGGGGCCCTATAACAATTAATATTTTTTTTTGTTGTCATCTATTTAAATTTATATAATACTTAACTGCTTAATAGTACTTTTGTAGATTATTATATTTTTACCAATACATAATACGATAAAAATTGAAAATATAATTTGCTTTATATAATTATTTTGATTACGAATGAATCTGTATTCAACACAATTTTTTTGAAAAGAGTAACTACTGAGTTTCTTGCTGGTTTCTTCTCAGTGGAAAACTACCTCCCGAACCAGTGGTAGCTTCATTTGACATTCATAAGTGTTCTTTAAGGACCTAAACTGAATAAACACTTTTCATTTTCATTCAATATATTGACACCCTATTAAATTCTGACTAACATTTCTCATTAACAGGTTATTATAGCAGTGTCAAAGTTATTGGATAGTTCCACTGCCCTCAACTGCAAGCGGTTTCAGGAGTCCCTATCCGTTATAAACTGTTTCGCGACGGGCGACAAAGCTATGAAGGGAACTGGTAAGTGATTACATATTTTTCTTTACAAAAATTTTGTAGGTGAATGTAGCTTTCCAATGGTGAAAGAAATTTGGAAATGGACACATTTAATTAAATTACTTGACATAATATTACTGGCTTCTCACAAAAAAAAATACTGTACGTAATAGAAAAGTGGAACCTCCTGTCACATGACTTAATTGTCCCACTAAGCTGGTTCCTAACACTAATTAAGGAATATTATGACATTTCTTCGTGATTGTGCATCTAGTTTGTTTATTTAAGCGTATACTCAATACATATTCCATAACCACAGGTTTATCCAGTGAAGTGGCTGAGTTAATGCGACGCGTACGCACAGTTGTCGGAGCACGGGCCCGAATGGCGGGTGTGGAGGGTACTGGTGGAGCCGGTAAGTGGAACTATAAAGATTGTTTTATTGTGCCTTCACTCGTGCCAACCTGCAATGAACTGTGTTCTAAAATAATAAATGTACATATATTTTTTATAAAGAACACGCTCACTGATTTTATAGTTATAAACTTATAACATAGTTTGAGTCAAGCATATGTTTGTTTTGTGTTAATTATATTAAACTAAGGGGAAACCCGGATATTGATTTTGCCTGATTACCTGAATATCATTCAATCAAAATACTAAGCCCGTCCTGTATTCTGGGAGGCGAGATATGGATAACGCCGTATAAGATAAATAGCGGCATCCCTTTCTTACTCAATTTAAGTAAAAATCAACACTTGAGACTTGAATTGGTTTTGACAACATTTTTTTTAGTGTATGATTACCGCTCATAAGATATTTATATCAAGACCATGAGTGATACGGTGTATATTTGTGTGGCTAGGTGGCGTGCAGCTTGCCGAGTTACAGCACGCGCTAGCAGCGTCTTGTCGCGCCACCCCGCGTTTGCGTCATGCTTGGTTGGCCACGCTAGCCGACCATAATGCCAGAAACGCCGATCACGACGAGGTGGGTCGCTTACTATACGACCATAATCGTGATTTATTACTTTTGATGAACTGTTGATGCGACGGCTACCGCTACTATGTGATTATTTTTGAGTAGATTTACCATATTAAGTTTATTTTTATGCTTTAGTCCTAAGGGAAAGACCCAAGATAATCGTTTGAATGTTATCAAATCAGGACATGAGGCCTTAGGAGGCGTCTCACGTGTAAACAAAAAAAAATAAGTTACTGATAAACATTCAGATCAAAACTAATTATTTGTTCCATGACCTTATGTGTCTTAATTGTAAACACTCACAGTATAAACAAAGGTTGATTGGAATGTTTGCATAAAAACTAGTACTCATGTAGGTTAATAAAAATGCTACCGTTTAATGGTCATTTAAAAAAACTCAGCGAAATTAACTTATTATTACTTATAAAATCATATTAATAATATGATGATGACTCCCAGTTTTATAACTCTCGTCATTGATCAAAATTAAGTTAAAAAATATTGTTCATAGTGCTGTATATTAAAATGTTTATTTATTATAGGCAATGTGCTGCCATCTACACATAGCAGCACTAATTGCGGAGTACCTTAAACAGCGCGGAACTCAAACATGGGGCGCGGAAGCATTTTCAGAGATATCCATGAACATCCCAAAGGATGAAACCGCACTGAAAATTGACGAGGGTAAGTGAAACATGATTAGCACACAATATTTTATTTATACTATTGTAATGTCTAAATTGTAAATAAACACAGCCTTTCTACCGTTACCATAAGATACGAACTCGTTTGAAATTTGTCTGTTACTCTTGTATATATTTCAATGTACGCATGTTTTTTTCAAAATATAATAATCAGAGTGGGGTAAGGCATGGGCGACGTGGGCCACCGCCTTCGGCCCGCAGTCCATGGGACGTCAAGCCTCGCTATGAATAAAAAAAAAATATCACATTTTTTTCTCGCATAAAATATTGCCCTCTTTCGTCTTCCATTAGGGAGTCCTAAAAATATATATTGCCCACATTAAATTTAGGTCTTACCCCGCCACTGATAACAATAGAATCGTTAAGTGCAATATTTGATCAATGTTTGCAGACCAACTTGTATTTTTATAACAAAAAATATTTTAAGGATGTATGCTGCAGGGTATGATAAAAATAGTTATGCAAAGTAATACTTAATAAGGACAGATAGATTATTACGTATATAAATATAATTTCATTTACAACAAAACAGTTTTAAAAGTCATTCATTTATTTTTAAAATTATACCGCTGTTTACCTGAAATGGTGCCACAATTTGTCAAATAACAATATTAAATGTTTATGTATTTATGGTGTTGAAACGAAAAATATTAACAGCCGTTTAAAGCTACATTTTTATACCTACTTAAATAAATCATTATGTATAAAAATACGTCATTCATTTCTCATATTAACGTTCATTAACATTAAAATGTTTTAATGTTATTGCTAATTTAACACGTTTGTCCTGCACTCGAACCTTCATCACATCATTTGTTAAAATTGTACTACAAAGTAGGAACCAATGTGCAGTCTTTCTTATAGTCATGTGAAACAATATATTTCGTGAGTTCCGTGAAAATTTCCAAAGGGCAGAACGCGTTACAACCGGGAACCTCCATCAGGCGAGGTTCGGCCGAGTCGTCGTCCCAGTAAAATATCTGAAAGGGACATACTTGAGATTATTTTCTACTCAGTTAACAATATATTAGTATTTTTTTCTTTACTGCTGAACAAAAGTCTGAAGAAAGCCAGTCATATTTTACTTTGTATTGTAAGTATAAAAATAATTTAGGTTATTTATAAAATGGCAATAGCAAAGGAAAATTATAGAAACCGCGCGGAATTCTAGAAACCGCAAATAGAGCATCTTTCCCTTACAATAAACTACTTCTATATTCAGGAAATTTAATTTAATGGTGTGTTTTAAAATATACAAGAACAGTCGAAAACACATAGAAGAATTATTGTACACGTTATCTTTAGTAAATTATTATCTCGGCTGAGCTGCTATTGACATAATATAGATTAAGAGAAGCGTGTGACGTGTTTGTTTTACAACGTTTAATAACATAACGGCTACGGCTTGTCATTTGACAAGGTGAACAGAAAACATTACAAAAAGTGTGAAATGCTAGTTAGTTTACGGTGTATTAAAATATCAATGTAGGAAATGTGCCAGTTTCGGATTATCAACCAATGTATTTTGAAACTATACCTTTGTGTCTTATTAAAAATCTATATCTTCGAACCCAAGAACGTATAGTTTATGTTAAGTATGTTTGATAACAAAAGTTCTATACATTCAACTACTTAATTTTTAAAAATTGACCTAGTACTACCTTCAAGCCAAACCTTTGGCCGTCCGTCAAGACCGTTTGGTCTTTCTTGCTCTTATTCGAAGGTAGTTTTTCGTGTAGCTCAAAAAGTAAGGCGGCACCAGGGTCGGGTAAGCGAGGTGGGGGTGCAACGCAGGCCGCCAACAGTGCTGCAACGGTCACGGGTGTGCCCGTGCGCACGATTACACGTGGGCTTGTACTATCTACGGTAGATGATACAGCTTCCTTGATTATCTGTTGAAGCAGAGCCCCTGTAAAGATATTATTTATTCATCTTATCATGATAATCATTTAAACTCCTGAGACTTGTGGTACAATTAGGTTTTAAGAGGTAAAGAAAAATCTTTGACACCAATAAATTATCTGCAAACAATTTTTATTCAAATACGATTAAGTATTATTTATAGATAACCACATGGCATAGTCATATTATTTAAGAAATGTTTAATTTTACTTTTATATACCCAGGTGGTAATTTACTTACGTAAAACGCGTTGAAAGGTTTTGCTTGTTTAAATGATTTCGTTGAATATAGCCGTGAAAATAATGTAGTCATCCCATTCATTTGTTAGTTGTTTAATTGATAACTTTTAAATTATTCCTATAATAAGTAGCATAATTATTCTTATTCATATTGTTAAAGGTTCTAGTCCAAATAGTTTTGATACAATATATTAATTAAAGAGTCTTGGGGATCGAAGTAAAAGTCCAGACTTCTTTATGTCAAAATGTACTGTAATGGCATATTAAAATGACAAACGTAACAAATGAGCACCTCGCGAGTAAGCGAACTGTATAAATTGTTTTTTCAATTTGCATAACCATACTTACCCCCACTAAGTTTTCGTAGCAGATTATTGTGGAACATCATAGAGTACTCAAGACGTGCCACGTCCATAAGTTTTCTCTTCACGAATTTTGCCCATTTGGGATTGGGCACTTTTATGTCCTCCTGTAATTGTAAAATAGACATAATCTTTTCTCTGAACCTTTTTTTAAATAGATTTTTATTACTAATACAATTTAGCTGTAAAAATAATGCACCTATTTCTTTTGCATCATTTATATAGTATCGTATAGGATATCGCGATACAAAAATTGGATGCACAGAGTATTTATTTTAAAATAGCCTGTCGAATATCGATTGCTTTTGGATTAACCCTTATTCTAGTTGCAGACGAATTGGGGCGATAACGTGTTGTTAAGTATTTATTTATTTGATATGATACAACAAAATCAAATGAGATTGGCTTTGGAGCTCGAAAGCTGTAGGGTGTCTTAGGTATCTCACCTGTATTAAAAATAAATTATTGAGGTGGTACGCGTCCTGCGGCGAACTGAAGTTGGTACCAGTTAACTGTGCTATCTTGTGGAACAGATCCCGATATGGCATCAGCAGGCTCTCGTCCGTGAACGCCTTTAGAATACGCTGCTTTTCTTGCAGGTAGCTTGGGCAATTCTCATCGTAAAGAAGCTGGAAAATTTAAACAGTATCATCATTGCACTGGAATCTACTACTTGTGAGTCAATGTCGGGTCTTTACCTTCTGTTACCTGTCAGAGATATCTTGCCATACATCCATCCTTTTTAGTGGATGATCAGATCCCTGGTCGATTCTACCTAATAGCACCACAATGAAAGTAGATTTTTAGGCTTGCATCCCGTCCATTTTTTCATTATATGTTTACTTTCTCGACACATCCAGTTCGTCTGTCATCATGCCTGTATTTTTTTTTCGCCAAAGCTCTGGACACTACAAGACAACGCTTAAATATATAAAAACTTACAAAGTCATCTTCTCGTGGAGGATACGTGTAAGGGACAGGTTGCCAAGCTATGGTCTCGTTCCATGTCTGTTCCAAAGGCGGCGGCCACAATCCAGCCGATATCAGCAGCGCTGTCATCTTGCTCAATTCCGTATCTGACGCTATCACGATGCTTGTCTCTGGTCATTAAAAAAAGTTAACACAGACTACACGACTTGAATTATAGTAAAACATGATATGATACCAAAATATTAAAAGCTGTATATAATGGTTCTAAGTTCAAGATAATGATAAGCTGAACGATTGATTTTCACCATCAAACAATTACCAGGGTCATAATAAGGCTTGAGAAATTCGTTATATCTCTTTCTAAGTAATGCGCCCATTTCGAAGGTTAACATTTTACCTTCCTGAAACAAAACAAATTATTTTAAATCTAGTCTGGAATTGTTACGTTTCCTTGGCGTTCTCCTCTTAATTTGAAATGTCACGCATTGTGCGACGAGCGATAAATCATTATTAGCGTTGGACAGCAATCTGCGTCTGAGCTGACACGTCGTTCCTGTTGAGCACCTCTCGACCTTCGATGTCTCCCCTCGCACCCGGACAGGGAAGTAAGCACTTCGTTAAAAACTCATTTGTCTTCAGTTTCCCTACCTCTTAGACATAACTAAAGTTGAAGTTTAATGTCCCTGTCAATTAATATTACAATCGAAATATTTTCTGGATCATATCAAAATTGGAAATAGATTGGTGGCACAAATCATACTTAAGTTGGATTGAAGAACAGATAATATGGTCCGGTCCTCCTTCATGATTTGTAATCCGAGATTAACAATGTTATTTCAAGAATTTTATGATAAGTAGTTAATACAATCGTGCCGTTAAAGTCAATAATATTCTTGAGATGTGTTCAGGCGTACGTATTGTTGTCAGCTAAATTGTATATTGTCAACAATAATAAAGGTTTTCAAATGTACGTAGCAGATCGCGATTCGCAACATGTAACAAACAGCGGAATATTATAAATTACTAGCTTTTGCGTGCGACTTCGTCGCATGGAATAGTTACTTTGGCCTAACGCTCTCTTTAACCCCCTACTTCGTTTATATAAGTAAGTTAAAACGGCGATATCTCATAAGATATTAATTTAAATTGAATGATGTAAAGGGCAATTTTGTTGAAAATGAAATACTTGTTATAAATAAAGTATTTATTTGGATAAGGATTGATATTATATTTATGAAAATAGCTTCACAAAGTGATGCAATATTTAGAAAAAAAAATTAGCAAAAAATATGTTATAGAGAGCTAACCTTAAAAGATAGACATATGCTGTCGCGGACTTTTTTGTAGACCTTTAAAAGGGTAACAATACTCTCATACATGACTTTTGCGAAACTTTAACCGTTTACGCAGCGTACGCAGCGGAATCTCCAAGTAAGAAAATTTCCCCCCGGATTTTGAAACATTCTTCATCGCTGCTCCGCTTCTATTGCTTGTAGCGTGATGATATATAGCCTATAGCCTTCCTCGAGCTATCTAACACTGAATTTTTCAAATTGGACCAGTAGTTCCTGAGATTAGCGCGTTCAAACAAACAAACAAACTCTTCAGCTTTATAATATTAGTATAGATATTTTCAATCCACGAGAAACAACAATAACTGTACAGACAGATGTATTACTTGGTTAAGACCAAATACTACTAAGTACTGATTTAAAAAGCCGATTCTGGGCTCAATTTTCCTATAAGTTTTCAAGATACTTTATATTTTGATTATTATAAGCTATTATTTTCAACATGAGACATATATAGGTTATAAATATATAATATTGCCACTGCACTGCTGGTTCTTTACTATCGGGATGAGAATCCCGCCTCTGCCATAGTCCAAGTTCACCGAGCCTTCTTCGCTTTGCTATGTTTGCGGGTCCAGACTCCAATACAGAACTCAAGCGTGCCTGCAAAATACCTCATGAGACAACTGCTACTTCAATTTGTTAATGCAGCAAGCTATTTACACTTCTGCAATTCTATTTCGGAAATTTACATATCTACTTTAGTCAATTAGTAAGGTCGCAGGCATAGTATTTTTCTTGTTATATCATATAGACTAATATATATCAACATAATTCATGCGATATACCCTTGGATATGTTTATTGTGTGCCCGCTTGGCCCCATTCGTTACGGCCGTCTGATCCAATGGACGGGAACTACGCTCATAACCGCCATTGTTAAAAATCGGATGTCTCGTTTCCATGAAAAGTTTAATAAATTTCGGATTAAAGTTGAATATTCTACATGTTCTTCAAATTTGTAACAATGGCTTATGACATACATGTAAGATTGAAGAAGTATATATTATAATATTTTAACCAATTGGTGTCCACTGTAACTACTAGGTGGTAGACTCGATACTGAGTCGTCTAGGTAGGTACCACCGCAGTGCCAGATATCATCCCGTGAAACAGGAGTATTATGCACTTTTGTGTTTCGGGATGAGGGCACTGTAGCTATTGAAATTACCGGGTATAAGAGACCTAACATCTGTTGTCTCGGGTGACGGGTGCAGTGCGGCATTGGTGGAGAATAGTAACTGTCTATCAGTTGTTGGTCTCCTTTAATGCCGCTCTGTTATGGTCTGGCGTATTACTTACCATCAGGTAAACGTCCAGACCGTCCTGTACACTTATAAAATAAAATAAAAAATATACATAGCTCTTTAAAGTAGCTTTAAAGCTACCTTAGCTTGCCCTTCGAAACACGGAATCATCATTATTTTCAGGCAATCAGGTGATTCAACCCGCAATGTACTGACCAAACTGACAAAAATAGCACAAATTGACTTGCAGTATAATCCCCGCGGAATTCGTAGGTTCGAACCCCTTGACCACGTAGTGATCTAAACTCAACGTGTGGGACCACTAGACCATGTAGACAATCATTTAAATGTAGCTAATGGAATAACTGGCTCTAAGAGCAGGTCAGTATAGACTGAAAATAAATAAACGATCTTTTGTTTATTGGTTACCTTCAATTCTGACAGTACAAGCTTATCCCTTACTATCAGGTCCAGTTCATTTCATATTATAAAAAAACCATCATGTGCCATAAATCTTGACCATCGTCAGTTAATATCTACCCTAAGCTTCCACCAGGTTACTTCTTACAAAATTACTAACATACGAAATATAGGTTACTCACATTAGTCATGGCGCCGGCGCCGTAAGGGGAGAACACGTGCTCCGACGGTGGCGCCCCCAGCATTGCCAGTTCGTGCTCACTAGGTGTTCGCTCGCCGTGAGACATCAGCTGTGCAAGAACCATATCATTATTGTTCCAGTGCACTCAATACCCATTGTGAGAATTAAGTGCCAAAGCATGTAAATCGGATTTTAGACGAAGAGGCCGGGTAATATTGTTGGTCGCAAAAAACGAATGCGAGTTTTTTCTCAGAATACACCAGATCCATTGTAGAATTCAGCAAATGCACCAATGGTTTGCATCTTAAATAAAAAGGCTAAATCACCGATGTCGAGCAAGCTGCTCAACAAAACAGGCGATTCTGATCTTTTTCTTTAATACATTATATTCATCCTACCAAAATTAGAAATATGTTATTTCCCCTCAACCGTTCGCAGTTTATTACAGGAAATAGCTTTCTCCATTTCAGTTAGATTTTGGATCGAAGTTTCATTTCGTTCATAATACATAAAACATACCACGTGCAGCAAAGCCGTTATCTCCACTGTAGAATCCTTCATCAGTATCACTGCTACGAGGGCTAAAAATAAAAAGGCGATGATTAACACTTTCACTGTCTTTACATTAGACAAAATTAAAAATCTATTGTTTGAAGCTGACCGGTGACCCCTCAAAATGTTGAACAATACTAAATCCATACTAATATTTTATACATGTACATTTCTTTCAATGTCACATCAAATGGGTACCACGAAACATATCCTATGATTCAAGGACAGAATCATTTGATTGAACGATCATAGATTAGGGACAGTAAAATTGTATCGAGAGTGAACTATCTGCTATGTATTTATTTGTCTTACATTTTGCAATCTTCAAGGATAAACATTTGATAAATTAATTATAAAGTTACGTTCTTTACAGAAATATTTCTAGTACCTGCCAATTTTTAAACGCTTCTTCTAATTTAGTTGCATCGTTTTTAAACTGAATAAAATTCTGTGACGGTCAAATGACTATTTATTGTATGATGGTTTGTTGGTATACAAGATTGCTTGTGTTTATTGTTTCCTTGTGGACAAATTGCCTGACAATGTGATTAATGGGTCCCAACTTACACCTTTTGGAACTCGAGCCTTGGTAGATCCGAACAACAATCGAATCAATCTATCAGACCACGATCGCACAGAAAATCGCTGTGAAACAACGCGTGACTTGTGTTTCACAGGGCAAATAGGTGGAGGCCCAATTCCTCTTTCGCCCTTACTGCTTTTCCTTTTCTCTCTCTAATTTCTGCAGGTGTCCATAGATGATGGTATCACTAACCATCAAAAACCGTTTGCTCTTTTGCCTACCTAAGAAATTAATAAATCTTACCGGCGATGAGCGAGACGCCCACCAACACGCCGAGGCAGCAGCAGGTGTGTTCGGTGCGCATGCCCTGCCCGGTGCCGCTTCAGCCGCGTTGGTCGGCTCCTCCTCGCGACCGCCCTCTTTCCTGTGCACGCGAGACCAATGTAGTTCGCAAAGGGAAATGCAAGTTGAGCGCAACACTATACGTTCATTTACTTTTACGAATTGAACATTGAGTTGTATTATACAATAGTTTAACAGTTATTACCCTTATTTTTAGTGAATGTAAAAGTTATATGGAAACTTCGATGGCGATAGCTTCATTAAAATTAGAATGGAATATATCATAACTGCATACAACCACGACTTGTCCACAAAGTAATTGTCAGAGTCGCCCTTCCTTTACGTTAACAGTCATTACAACAAGCCTCACCCGTTGCCACTTCGTGCTGTTGCTTGCACATAAAGCCACCTTTTCCTTAATCTAATAATTAGAACAATTGCTTGTACACTCAAAACAGCATTATAATTTCTTTTTAACAGTTGAGTAGGTGCATATTTCATAACTTTTATTTATCACCTGTCACCATCAAATGTCTTATTACACACATGGTTCAATAAATTATTTCACGGTATATTATCCAATTAATAAGTAATTTTGTCATCAATTAGGCTTTTATGTAAATGCAATATCTTATAAAAATGCTACACGTGCCTAGCTATTCCAAGGATAACACTCACACACGAAATGCTTTCATTCGCGCATCCATCGCGATGGCAATCACTTACATTTTCCTCCGTCGAGTCGGCACCTCTACATGCTTCTATCCCAAATGGTTGTCCAGTCAATTGAGGTGTTGCATATTCGTGTGCAAACTAACGTCGCATTTGTTGTAGACGATGTACGGTAGGGAAGTGCACGGCGCGCGCGTCGGTATCCCACTGCGTTGTGCAGGACGCCTCATTCACGGTCGCTGCGACCCGCTCGGATGATTGACTTTGTCCAATCGATTGTGTAGCGCTACCTATTTACACGTTGCCGCTTGTAAACTGTTGCCGAGTAAGTGTGTATCTGTATATTTAAAGATCCTGAATTTACATGTCCAATTCTATAATCTATTCTATTATTACATCTTAATTATGTCATCATCAATAGTACCGTAACTCACCATGCAGACTTAATGTGTATTGGTGGATGTTATTCTAAAGAGTATCCCGCAGCTTAACTTGCCTTCCGAATCTAGGGTAGGAGCGCTTTCGGTGGCTGGATGGTGTAGCAAGTGAAGCAACAATTGGTGCTAACCAATCTCTCAAGATGGAATTCCTTACACTCAGGCCTGGATTTAAACTTGTTGCCGTCCCTGGGTACTAATAAAAAATGCCACGCTATCTGCGCAATTTGTGCTACAAGTACCTACATTATTAGGTACTATTTATATTAAGATCGCGTCAACTTAATTAATTATTATTTAGAATAAATCAATGAAACTGGCAATTTGACAATCCTATAATTTTTTTTCACTTTTCCAAATTTTGTCGTCCTGGGCACTTGCCCCGACTACCCCTAGTGTAAATCCACCACTTAAACTCACTATTCCGCAGAAGGTTATTGCCCATCATCATGTCATTACCATATTTGTGTGGGAAAGCTCGTTTCCTGCAGAGGAACGTAAGCTACTTGATTGATTTCACACATAGATGACCTTAAAAACAGCGGTAACGGGGAAAACCCCACGAAATCGATGCTGATTTTCAGTTACGTGGTTTTTACACACAATCGTCTACATGTGCGCCCGCGTCGTCCAACGTTTTGTGCGATCCGTCTCCCGTGTAATGCCCTTGCCGACGTCAGTTTGAATGGGAAGCGCCGGTGCCCCGCGGCCTGTTAGCATTCCGTTTTATACAGATAGATTGGTTAAATCATTTCCTCTATACGATTCATTCTGCAGGTTCTGCATGTCGATTGCAATTTAGATAGGCCTTTATGAAACAGCAATACCACTATTGACCCTGACCGTAACCGATCCTCGAGTGCATTGATTGAGCAGGTTTCATTAAGTTTTCTGTTATATAGTATAACAAAGTATTGTCCCAAGTATGTCAGTTTATTCGTGTATCAGTCGTGCATTTATATTTTGTTGTTAGACAAATATTTTATTTCACTAACTTAATTGAAATAACAAATTGGTTGTGATAATTTCCCTTTAGGCAACAATGCCTGTGGTATAAGCAAACAACAAATACTTGAGTTTATAAACATTCGCGTTACTGATAAACAAAAACTAAAAGTCGTATTAGTATGCATGTTTTGGATTACAAATAATTGCCTTGTTTTTGTTTTCTTAAATATGAAACACAAGAAAATAAAATATCCTATCTGATATTGGGGACCTAAGTATCGACCGAGGCGTCCTTAGATTATCTCATCTGAGATCTCGCAATAAGGTTACTAAAATATGACGTGTTTATTTAAAGTCACGCTTATCCAATAACTTTATTACATGCATGGTGAGCAGTATTCAAATTAAAACTTGAATGGGATAGGTAATAGTGTAAAAGATAGTAATAGATTTGTGTGCTTAATCATTTAATTGTCCCAAGAAAAATCAGATACACAAATGAGAGATACATTGTGGAATCTTGTTATTTTAAATATTAATTATAATAATGGTATTCTGATTCTGTAGTCTCAATTGTTAGAAAATAAAAACAATAATCGTTGTCTGTAATAAAATACTTCTGCGATATGTAGGTAATGTAGGCTTATTTGTTATACGGCTACTTACTTGATACAAATACTTAGTAAATGCACCATTTCCACCAAACTGGATAGATGCCCACATTTATTAACAACACATTTATTACAACGTTTAAACTACTCCATGTCACAAACACACCAGATCACGTACGCGTGAAGCAATCCGCCACATTTCATCAACGAAACAAGAAGCCTCGCGTTATTATATCTAATCAAAGTTTAATTATTCATATAATATCTCGTTCGTCTCTATGATGTCTATATTCCAGCATTCCGTATGAACGTGATCTTAGGCTTTGTCGGTGCCACGCGCCATTGTTTTACATTGTAAAAACAACGCGTAGCATGTTTATGTTAAACTAAAGACGATAAAGTTATACTTTTCATGTAAGGCTAATTAGTAAAGTTTGTCAAATTGAATCATATGTAAACTTTTCATTAATGCTGATATGGATATCTACGTGTTTACAGTTTGAAGAAAGTGAAATTTATTACCTCGAAATGCTTATCGATACGGAGCTTGTCCTAGGAAATATGGAAATTTCGGAACCCAGTCCAACCTCACAGTCTTGCCATAAAACATTGCTTTAAATCTCTTTATGATGAAATTTTGTACTTTATACTTATGACAGTGAACTATAAGATCCATTGTTTTTATTGAATTAAAGGAAGATGCAAAAAAATATTTTTAATGGCTAATTTAAAATATTTCTGGAAATAAATATTATGTTAGATATTAAAAAAATTGCAAATTTTGATAATCTTTTCAATATTACTTAGCTACCTTCTAAACGATTAGGGGGGACTATAAAATACTCATTACTCACAGCCTATTTATAAATCATAATATACATCTTTTAAACATAATACTTCACAATATATATAACACTTATTACTAGTTTAAATAAATAATCACTAGAACGGTGGGGGCACTGTCTAAGGAAGCTTCTTTAGACCAAACTATATCTTGCATGAGGGCTACGAAGTGTTGTAATCGCATAGATTGATCGCCGCACCTTGTATGGGTAGCGTCTCTGCAATTCCGCCAGCTGTGCTGCGTACACTGCCTGAGAAAGGATATATAGAGTACAAATTTTCCCACACCTATCTAGTCCCAATTAAGTATGGAACTTGCACCATAACTACTAAAAAACGGATAGGAATAAATATATATAATATATATATATATATATATATATATATATTATATATATATATATATATATATATAATATTATATATATATATATACGTGCACTCAAATGTTTGTACTGCACGAGGATCGAACCGGGGACCCTTGGTGTAGTAGCCGACTTCTCAACCATTACGTCACATGGGTCATCAGATATTGTAAATATTTAAATCGCAATATTATCATTTAATTACTTAAAGGTTTTGTGATTTCACATTTCTACCCCAATTCTAGAAAACCATCCTGGGTTAGCGAAATAATCAGAAAATGTAACTACTTTTCTCCTAAAACTGCTCGTTCAGGTTAGTGCAGGTTTTTATACAAAATCAAAACGCTTACTTAAAAAGGTGTAAGAATCCAAAAAATATGTTTTGAATATATAGGTAGTTGAGTACTACTGTTTATTAAATAGGTAGGCTTTAAACAGAACTGATAGAAAAGTGTACATATTAAAATGTATCATTTAACTTCCCTATTGTATCAGAAGACGAGAAACGTTACCTTCACATATTTAATTAGTTTGCCTTCAAAAAACTTGAAAAACATAACATATGAGCTGCAAAGGTAAACTAATTGTTTGGACAGAGCTTTAAATTTAGCTCCGTCTATCTTTGAGTCAATATACCTTAATTATCATATAAGATAAAGGTATAGACAACCTTTACCTTCATACAA
This sequence comes from Leucinodes orbonalis, assembly GCA_019425675.1. Taxonomy (NCBI): domain Eukaryota; kingdom Metazoa; phylum Arthropoda; class Insecta; order Lepidoptera; family Crambidae; genus Leucinodes; species Leucinodes orbonalis. The sequence continues at coordinate 188,910 of PQWD01002545.1, read as the reverse complement.
CTTAAATAAGAACATTATTATGTACCTAATTGTAGACTTACTGAGAGTAATCACCAAATATGCTATAAAGGTAACATTGGTAACTTAATAGTTCACATCAGTTTTATCCAGAAGTTACTATTGTTATTGTATCAGACAGAACCTTTAAAAACTACAAAACTCTTTACGCCTACAATACTTAGTTTTCTATGTATTTTATTAAGTATATAGATGTGGTAACCATAGTTTTTATTTATTAAGTAATAATATTAGTAATAAAGGATCCTAAATTATCTTCAATTACTTGAGAAGAAATCACTAAACTGTCTCAGATTTTAGCAGCAAAAGCCAGCAACTGCGATAACGCCTTCTTGATGCGAAAAAAAACTTTGTCTCTCTTTATCCAGTACAATAAACAAAACGCAAAAAACTTACTGTTATTCCAAATTTTCCAGTCGTACGTGACCTTCTCAATTCAAGTGAGAATGTGGCGCCGTAGTTAGGCTGGTGAGCCTGAACACCCTGGCAGCTGACATTAGAGCAGCCACGTTATTTTCATGTGCCGAATAAAGTCGAAGCTTTGGTTGATCCTTGTGGCCATCGATGAAGGCGTTTGTAGCATTCAATATCTCTGACATAAGCACTCCTGTTTAGTGGATATTTATCACATTATTATTTTCCATTATACAGTTTAATTCAAATGTTAAACATCGCTCAACGAAATCTTAAAGAACTGAACAAAGTTCCTTGATAAAAGAATCATACTACGACTATACTCTCTAATTGATATCCTTCTTATTGAATATGTCGGGTTAGAAATATCGGGATCTTCTGGTTGCAGTTCTTGACAAAGTCGAAAATCCTATTAACGAAATTTAACAGAAAATCTACATAGTAACACTTAATGTCGATAAAAGTAATATTTTAGTATATTTTTTAATCTGTGGTAATATTGACTAATACAATAGTCACACATTATTATAATGTACATAGGTACGGGAACAATATTGTTTTGTAACACATTATTATCGGTTATAAAATTGTGAGCTTTAATATCAACAAATTAAATTTGAGGTTTTATGTAGTTTAAACACGATTGATATATTTTATTAAAGTTATGGTTTCGGCGGTTAATCAGCAAATCAGTTAATTGTCGTGTAGACTTAAACACTTTGACTTAGTAAAGCTAACCATGCCGTGCTGGTTACTGAGATGGGCCCATTGTGATTTTATCCGTCACTGGCCGCCGACATTTTTCAGACCATAAACTCCAGGGTATCTTGCATCATTACATCCAAATAGTCTTATCCACTCTTTCCATAAATCCACTTAGCACTTCAAAAACTTTTCAACGCATAATTCCTAAAATATGTATTTTTTATTTATTAGACTAAATGCATTACCTGAAGCCAGCTTTGTCAATTCCGGTGTATAAAACTCTACTGCGTACTCAATTTTGGTCATCTGTTTTATTTTCGGCATCACATCGGCTGCCCATTTTGGTGTTAAGATACCAACGTTTTCCTTAAAAAACAAATGAAAAATAAAACTCAAACTATTTTAGACTAACTTTTATATTCTATGCGGCATGCAACCCGGTCCGTTTTCCTCATCTAGCTTCAACCAATAGCCCAATAGCAAGTTGTGGTCCTTAGGACTGAAAGAACTCGTCTTCACTGCCATCAATTCTTCTACATACGCGACTAGGCATCCACACTATTAATTATTATATTACTAGTAGAAATGATCGATATTGGTTTACGATGTGTAAAATAAAACGCAGTTTCGACTTCATCTGCATATTAAGTAATAAGATAAAGTTAATTCTAAGGCTAAAGAATACGTACCAAAGTTTGAAATAGGTTGTCGAGATAAAACACGTCTTCAGGCTTTGTAATGTTACTTCCGGTCTTGGAGGATAGATATGTAAATAGGTTTTTATACGGTTCCAAGAGTTTCTTGATTTCAGGATACTCGTACACCTGGTCTCGAAGCCACAAGTATCGAGGGCAGTTGTACCAATAAAGCAACTGCAAATAAATTTTTCCTATACACTTAATATTAATCTAGCGCAATTAGTATTATTTCAGCTTGAAAAAAAAACGATTTCTAATTGTAAATCTTTAATCAAAATAGCTCTGGGAACAAACACATTGGATTTAATCCCAATTAAAAATCATTTAATAGTAGTCTGTTTTGTCAGCATCTCATTTATATTCGTTAGTAGAAAGAGATTTTACTACATCTGTTATTTTGCACTTATAAAAATAAATATGTAAGATGATGTGAGCTGAATACACCACATAGGTGCCTTATCAACCATAAAAATGTTTTATTTACAATAGAAGAAGCAAAAGTGCATTGTTGAATATTTATTAGCTAATAGCATTATTCTTTTGTATCCTTAAAGTCATTAATTTTTAACTCAATTTACGAATGTTGTCAAACACGTTCTTGTATGGACAGGAAAAGGTGTCGATATTTAGGAACAAGTTATTATTTTCTATTGTTTAGTATATTAAATATGCGTTATTTAATGCCTGTCTGATAGCCGCTTAATTAATTCTACGTTGACTTGATAAATTTGTGCCTGTAACCTTGCTACCGAAAAGACAATTTATGTATTATTAATTTATTATTTATGCACACATATACTATTCTGAAACAATAGTACAAAGTAATGATTAAATAGGTTGATTTCATTTGTAATTTTAAAAGGAAAAATTGTCCGTCGCCTTGTATGACTGATCTGTTCTTTCTGGTTACGAATTAAAATGCTTAATTTAATTACTAATAGTGTGATAGAAGATATCCTAAGAGGGTACATAAGGGTACATGTTTTATTCAAATTAGGTACTTTTTCTCAATGTTAATTTGTTACGCAAACTACAAATATTTGCATGGGAACAAAACTAACTTTACCGATTAATTCTCTTTAAAAATATAACATAATTGTGCAGAATGTCTTCCCGCAAGTAAGTTATATTACGTATTTGTACTTACAATCCCGAAAACGGAAATACATTATAAACATGTAACGTAAATTTTAAATCGTTGCTACTTTATGTTAAGTGGTGTTTAATAACATTTCACTCTCTGCAACTTCCTTCAATAAGATTTTTATGGCGTGAGGAATATGTAGGAATAATAATAGTAATAAATTACTTTATTTTTTACTGTTAGTATGTGACAATTAGGAGTAGATTTAGGGAGAATAATTATAACTTACTCTTCTGCATACTCACATCATCCAAGTTTGACGCAACTGTGCTATATGGTATAGGTTGCCAGTTTAGCATTGGATTCCACTTTTGCGCCGGCAACGGAGGGAACATGGCGGCAAGCGCCGTCAGGACAGTCATCTTTGTTCTGGCGTACTCCGTTGAACGAACTTCTATTTCGTCTGGCAAATACAGGCGGGATATGAGGCCTTCATAGCGGTGTTTCAGGTACTCCCCTACAAGGTACCCGCGTTGTTTCCCTTTCTGCCGAATGTTAAGTCAATAGTGAGTTCTAAATTAAAGCTTACAATAACTTCCTGTGTGGTCTAATGGTCAGAGCGCTGAGTTTTAATCGTTCATTCGAAACCCACGAGGAAATCGCATAATGAAAGCAAACTTTATACGATTTATCCCAGTTCTGAATGTGCATATATTATAAGGTAATGTTAACCAGCGTTATGAGAGGTCTTCTTTAACTAGTCTATAAAATCTTATTACTTGATATACACACATACAACTTGATGTGTGGAGATAGGGATACAAAGAGACATTGCAGAAACTTCTCTTTCTTTTTATTCCTCACCTACCAGCTTGTTACATAAGGGGATACTGTGGGACTCTTTATTTCCTCAATAGTTTAACTTTAAATTAAGAAAAATTAAAATTTACCTTCCCTCACTCCTTTTTAAATTCGAAGGAAGAAATAGTTTTTAATAAGCCTATACAAATTTGTAATACGTGGTTTTATCTCATCCTATTTGAAGACATAAACTTCAAGGTTTGCCTTATAATAACACATACTATAACGATGTCGCTTTTGTGTATATTTTCTAAAAGTGTATATTGTAAACGTAAAGAATAATTTAGAATTTCACTAACGAAATCATATTAAGAACGTTACGCACATGAACATATAAGTACGTATGTTCCTATACATTTATATGATCTATCGGCTAAAGCAACCAATAAAGCAACCAAAAGTGTAAGTAATTTAAACAACAATCATAAGGTTAGGTACATAAGTAAATAACACTTAAGTTTCCGGGCTCTACGCTCATTATTCACCTAGAATCGTCGCTCAATCACCACCAGGATACATATTCACATATTTGTGAAGAAAATAAGCGCTTTCTATGATTGTAAACTGGGTCCCAGCATACCTACACCTTCCCAAGCTAACTTTAATTATCCATCATGCATCAATGATGGCATGCAATACCTAATGGGTATACACGGCTGCCACTCGACTCTGGCGAGTTAAGGTTTATACAAAATATAGAATATTCTAACTGGCACACTAAACACTGAGTATACAAATGTAACATTTTTACATACATTATTCATAGTACATGATTTCTGCTACCATCATCGGTATTCAACGTCCACTGCCAGGCCATAGCCACCCAATGACATTTAACACAGGGTTTTGCACCGTAACCTGCCGGGCTGGTACCTTACAATATAACTGGATCCAGGGGGGTTCATCTCTCAAAACAGTATTACTATAATGAGACGTCAGTGTTTTTGTACCAGAAAAGGCGAATTAATATTATTGTATATACTGTTTAAAAATGGCGGCTCCCTGAGCATGTTTACCTAGATACGATTTAAATATGTTTATATCGTATAATTTGCTTACATTTGTTAACGCCTTCATTCCGTAGGGGAAGAAACATCCTTGTACGTGTCTTCCGTAGAATAAAGGTCCAGTTCCTCTTGTCGGTTGGAGCCATGTCTGAATATCTGTTAATAAATATAACCTAGTATTTATATAAGGAAAGTATCAAATGATTATAACATATTAAAACAAAATTTATTGATTTATTTATTAAATTTAAATTTAAAATCTAGAACAGTTTTTCTAGAAACTAATAATTGTAGGGAAATAGCTAGTTGAATTGCATGGTTAAATCAAAATGTCTTTGTTCAATTTAGGTCCATAAATGAAGAACACTTATGATCTCAAATAAAGCTACCACTGGTTCGGACTTTAGTTATCTATTGGGAAGAATCCAAGAAGATACTCAGTAGTTACTTTTTTAAAAAAAAATGTACGGCATTATATTATTTGTAATCAAAATAATTAATATAAAGCAAATCATATTGAAAGTTATAGATTTTGTATTTATCATTAAGATATTGGTGAAGAAATTCAATAATATAATACATTGCATTCGTGGAGATCATACTACACATATGTACCTCCATGATATTCTCTTTATCTTTCTGACTTTACTTAGAAAAATAGTTCACATAGAGCTATATTAAATATTAAAACGAAAATAGATTTCATTTTTAGAGTTCCGTAGCCAAATGGTAAAAAACGGAACCCTAATAGATTCGTCAAGTCTGCCTGTCTGTCTGTCTGTCCGTCCGTCCGAATAATACAACCCCTTTTTACTCCGAAACTATAAGCACTACACTATTCAAATATTCTTTGTACGTATATGTATTCTGTAAACCGCTATTAGGTTTTAATAAGAAACTTGAAAAAAATTATATATTTTGGGATTCCTCATACATTGAACTGATCCTCAAAAATGTTTTTTTCATCGAAACATTCATCGAACATATATGTGCATCTTCTCCTCTTAGATAATGGATTAGCGAACCTCGTGTGATGTACCACGATTGGTTTAGGAAGCGCAGTGCATCACGAACCGGGGCCGTGACCGGTCAATAGGGAAATTGTCCAGCCGACCAAACGTACCACAAAAGCGAGCACCACATCAGTGTCGGCAGCTCCGCGTCAGAGTCCCCCACGAAGTTGCCGTCTAGGGCACCTGCTGACTCCTCGCCCAGTACAGCCACCACCAACCCGAACACTAACGTCCATACCAACCACATGGTATAACACGATCTAGTTTTTCCCGCCGCGCGAACTGCGTTATCGCGATACGCGCGTTCGCCGGCTGATTTCGACTGCAACAAACAGAGCCTCTGCTCCATTTATATAGAGATATACATAGAATAATCATTGAAGAGGGTCGAGCGCGTTCGACACTATAGCAACGTGCGCAGGCGTGTTATGCGCACGTATATTTAATTGGTGCGAGAATTGTAGGGTCCAATTTTGTTATTTGGTTTTAAAAAAAAATAAACCATTTAGTGTTTTAACTGGATTTTTGTTAAAGTTTCAAGTTTTTATGAGGAAAATTAAAATTGGACATTGGTATTTTTTCCGAAAAAGCAATTTGGGAAATACTTGCAAATTATGCGGTTTGTTGCAACAAAACAGGTTAATTCGATGTCCATATCTTTAGTGCTCAAAGAATTGCGTGTACCTATCAGGTTTTAAATTAATTATTTGAACATACTTTTGTCGCACTACGAACGTTATGGATCGTTCTTTCGTGGATCCAAACCTTCTAAAAGATAGAAACTCTTATAAACCGTTTAGGTGCAGAGGGTCCGCGTTGTCCAAATTTCAGTGTTTCTATAAAATTATGACACTAGCTTGGTAGCAGTCCTTACACTCGTATTTTTTCACCTCTATTTTTCCGTTTCCATTTTATCATTTATGCCATCTTTGGACTCATATTACCGATGTGTAACTAGTGTCCTGCCGAGTTTAGGTGCCATACCTGCCGAAACTACGACTGAGACTAATAACTGTCTATCATTTGTTGGTCTCCTTCAATGCCGCTCTGTCATGGTTAGGCGTGTCACTCAACATCAGCTGAGCGTCCTGACCGTCCTGTACACTTATAACATTAAAAAAAAGATCTTTCGCGTTGCGATCAGTCATTTTTACGCGGTGAATATCATCCAAGCTATGAAGACATTGCCTCGTCCACGTGCCTAACGTCGTGACTTGATTGTGTGTTACAAAGCGTATTGTTTATGTGAGTTTTTGTGTGTATTCCAATAGGTTTTTTCAAGTAATATCATATATCTCGTATCACCGATTTAGATAAACAATAAACTTACAATACGAAGAAACGTTGACCAAAAAAATGTCCGAGCCGCAATACTCATACGCATAGTTATTGTTATATTTAGAACATCAAATTATTGATTCAAATTTTGATCTTAACGCGTCACTGAAAGGGTACAAAATCAAAACGCACTACTATTATCATATACTCATTACGACATGTGAAAATTAATGATAATTCCGCCCAACCGACGCAATGGGCAGTATTATGCCGCGGATACTTTTTGAGTAAGATTGTGCATCTTGTTACTTTATTATTTTTATAAGATAATAGACGATAAAATACCGAAACATAATACGATCTACAGCCTATATATATAACGTTCCACTGCAGGACCCATGCCTTCCCGCACAGCATAGCTATGGGGATATCGGACCGTAACACACCCCGCAGCGGATAAGCGAAACATCTGGTCGAAGAAAGAGAGATTCAGCAATTGTCAGCTTGTTGTCGTAATGTAGACTTATCCGCTACGGCAAGATAATAGAAAAGTATATTAATTGTAGGTCCCTACTACTGGGGATAACTGTCCAGTTATCCCCAGTTAGTCTTTGTATTTTTGGTCTGGTTATGATCGTTAATATATTTATAGTGATTAATTATTTGGGCTTTTGCGATTTTCTACACTTTGATATGAATGTGGTTTATACCAAGAAGGTATACATGTGACCAATAAAGAAAACAATAGGGGTCACTTATGACCTCTACATCAACCGGTTGGATGCCTTCTAAATACATCGACTCCCCGCGTCCGCATTAAACTTCATTTTATAGTCACCATAATAATACACATCAAGCATATGTGATAGATAGTCTGTATAGTAAACTCAATCCAATCTTTGGGAAAAGCGTTCAGAAATACAACAAGAACATTTTGCATTTATCAGTAAAACTAATTCTAAACATAATTAAAAGCGCAATTAAGATGACTAGTAGTACACTATACTAAATATGGAGTTTTTTTTTTATCGAACAGGAGGCAAACGAGCATACGGTTCACCTGATGGTAAGTGACAACGCCGCCCATGAACATTTGCAAGACATCAGGTCCCAGAAATGCGTTGCCGGCCCTTTAAAAGTGTGTACGCTCTTTTTTTGAAGGACGCCAGGTCGTATCGCTCCGGAAATGTTTCCAGAGGAAGTTCATTCCACAGTTTTGTTGTACGTGGCAGAAAATGACGGCAGAATCGAACTGTGGATGACCTCCAATCATCCAGGTGGTGAGGATGAAATTTGGAGTTCCTCCGAGATGTACGGTGGTGGAACTCAGCTGCAGGTATAAGCCCGAACAGCTTATCTGAGCACTCCCGTGATACAAGCGGTAGAGAATGCAAAGAGATCCACATCTCTGCGCAAACTCAAAGGGTCCAGCTGGTCAGTAAGATCTGAGTCGTCGACGATTCGAGCCGCTCTCTTTTGGATGCGGTCAAGAGGAAGAAGTTGGTATTGCGGCGCTCCCGCCCAAAGATGGGAGCAGTATTCCATGTGAGGCCGAACTTGCGCCTTATAAAGTTGCAGGCGATGACTCGACATGAAATACCGCCGCGATCTGTTCAGCACACCGAGCTTCATAGATGCCAACTTTTCTTCCAAATGACCGCGGAACTGGACGTCACTCGATATGTCGACGCCAAGAATGCCGACACTAGCTGCTGGAGTCAGGGGAGTACCTTGGAATAGAGGCGATACGACAAAGGGCGTTTTCTTCGTGGAAAATGCACAAATTTGTGTCTTCTTGGGATTAAAATCTACAAGGTTATGTTTACCCCAATCGGAGACTTGTAATATAGCCTCAACTTCAACACAAGTCTGTTGCGCAATCGGCGATATTTTCTCGAGGTAAGTTTGCTCGGCCGGTATAAGAAGCATCACCCGTGCTGTCATCCGCATAGCAATGAATGCCGCTGACGTGCAGCATATCATTGATATGCAGAAGAAATAGCGTGGGAGATAATACACAGCCTTGCGGGACACCAGCATTCACAGATCTAGTTTCCGAGCATACACCATCGAAAGACCCTGATGCTACGACTGTGAGAAAGCTAGTAACCCAGTTGCACAACTCTCGGAAAGTCCGTATGAAGGCAGCTTGGAAATGAGTGCTTTATGCCAAACCCTATCAAAAGCTTTCGCTACGTCCAAACTAACCGCAAGCGCCTCCCCCTTCGTCTCCAAGGCCCTGGCCCACATATGCGTCAGGTACACTAGAAGATCACCTGCCGAACGACCCTTACGGAAACCGTACTGGCGATCGCTTAGCAATTGATGATCCTCTAGGTAAAGTAGGAGTTGATGATTAATTATGGGAGTAAGGTTTTTACACCCTATAATGTTAGTTAACTAAGATACAATTATTATAACAATTTTGTTTTTATCGTACACATGTGTGTTTATCTTAATGCAAAGTTATTTAATAACTAGCTCTATATTGGTACTTATTAGCTGATTATTATCCAATAGTACTTAGATCTACTGTTGACTTAGACTTACTGTTGATCCGCATGAGATTACATAATATATAATTGGAAATCATATAATGACAACGCATCTACTGCCGAAACACATGGGCATGTTCCCATATGAAAATAAATAGGTATTTGATTTCGAAAATACAAAAATTAACAAATATAGTGTAATATTAACATTGTGTATTTTTTATACTAAGTATTTACTAAGGTATTTTATGCTATAACGCTGGTCCCCCAAAGATTAAGGCTGGAATTAAGCACTTTTTTTGTTAAAGTACCTACTGAGCTGTTATGATTAGGCCTTTACGATTTCATCTGGCAAATAGATAGCTCTCATGCTTAGGGGGTGTAATATATCTGTGATTTCATTTCTGTTGACTAAACCGAAACACTTTCTGCTATTATAGAAAATAACATAATTTGTTACAGGAATGACAGACGTGCATTATAACGAGCAAGCTCTCCTGGACCAGCTGATCCTGTGTACGGAATACGTTGACAAAGCCGAGAGATACGAACTGCTAGGGCCTCTATATCGGCTCGTGATACCAATATACGAGAGGCGAAAGGACTACCAAGCACTGCTCACGTGTTACCAACACCTCACTAAAGCGTACGCCAAAGTCATAGAAGTCACCAATTCTGGGAAACGACTTTTGGGGAGATTTTACCGCGTTGCGTTCTTTGGCAAAGCCCACTTTGGGGAAGACGAGGAAGGTGTAGAGTTTATATACAAGGAGCCTAAAGTGACGTCACTCAGTGAGATCTCTGAGAAGTTGCAAACTTTCTACGAGCAAAAGTTTGGCGTGGGCCACGTAAAGATGATAATGGATTCCGCGCCAGTGAGTATAAAATAACAATTAACTGAGGAGTTATAAATATCGAAGCTTTCGTATTATAGGGTCCCAAATCGAAAAACATGATTGTTGGGAAAACGCGTTTGAAGATTCTTGAGCCCTTCTGTTCTCACAAAATTGGTCATAAATAAATTAAAACATTAATTGCAAAATAATAGCATATTATAAGAGTATGTCCATTAGTTATGAATTACTTGTAGCATATTAAATTTATTCCAGCATTATTAAAACGTTTAAACTTTACTCGGAAATGTAAAAAACGCACAAAATTAGTTTTCGCGGCTTCATTGCACAGTTGACTCCTTCTATCAAGAGCGTCATGTAGATGTTTTAATTTCTGCCCATATATAAGCAAAACTCAATAACGCTATTTTTGGAGTGCCCCTATAGCATGAAAGGGGCGATATATATACGAGTAAATTGAGAAATCCTTCACTTTTTTGAAGTTGGTTCATTATAAAAATACAGTGATAATGTTTGATTCTTGTTGCCAATATTTTAACATCTCAAGAATGTCATCCGTACAATCTACTGCGGCCCCTTGTCTCCTGCGACAACTTGCTATTGTTAAATTAGGAATGTTATCCACCGTGCTGATACAGACATTGATGGCGGATGTCCAGATCCTCGTCCCTTTATTTAATATGTAAATACCCACTAGTAACCACAGTAACAATGTTGATCAAGCACCTAAAACAAATAGGAACCATGTGATGGTACGTACCTACGTGAAGCCCAACTAACAGCTAGACAAATAATGCCTAAGAAGCATATTTGACGCAATGTAGGCTTACCTACACTAAGCGATAACAAAACAAACCTTTGAAAGTACAAAAATATACTTTTCTTCAAAGCTGTTTGTCCATTCCTTATAAAGATATATGTACCTACTTCTTTTGTTAAAGACAAATCTACAGTAAGGAAAAACTAACCGGAAAAATCTTTGTTTTATTATTCATGTTATTTTTAACAATCCGGTACAAAATATAGCTTAGTGTCCTATCTCGTACTCATCATATCACGTTGCCTAACATTATTTTTAATCACGTACTTTGATCTAATTTCTTGCATTCTGTAGTACCAACTACTTAATGAAACGTATTATTACCAGTATTCTATAATAACAATTATATGAATTACATAAATGTCGCTTTGTTTAGTAATTAATCCTAAGTCCCATGCTGAGCAAATGCCTTCTCTGATAATATCCAGGCGGACCGATTCTTAGTAAATATCCATCTGTTACCTGACACCTTAACCAGTTCATCGCTCCAAATGCTTGAAGGTCGGCTTGCGCTGCTTTTCACATTCATGCCTCTCCATAACTCTTACTCCCCATCGGACACCGGTTCTGCTCATTATGTGTCCTGCCCACAGCCACTTAAACTTTCTAATCCTGTGAGCTATGTCTGTCACTCTTGTTCTTCTACAGATGTCCTTGTTCAAGATCTTGCATTGGAAAACACAAACCCTGCTGAGTAACCTTAAGTCTTTTTAAAATGCCCTAAAAGTAATATCACAAGCAGTAATTATAGGAGTTTGTGTTCTCCAGGTGGACCGTTCAGAGCTGGACAGCAAGCTAGCGTATATCCAAGTGACATGGGTGCGGGCAGCGGGCTCGGGTGTAGGCGGCGGTGCGGGCGCGGACACGTTCGAGCGCGCTCACAACGTGCGCCGCTTTGTATTTGAGACGCCGTTTACGAGAGATGGCGCTGCGAGAGGCCCTGTGCATCACCAACGATTGAGGCTCACGCATCTTACTGGTAACAAACAATTGAAGTATTTTCAGAAGGGGGAAATGAAGTGAGTTAGTTTAACTGGGACCATGTGATGACGGCAGATTGCAATACAATTGCCATCACTCCTACTATTCCCGCGTGTAGAGTAAGGGACGGCTTAGAGACAAGACATTATCTTTTTATAGCCAAAACAATTCACTCGATAGTGAAGTGTTTTAGAGAAAGCCCTAAGTTCAGTAGACTGGTTCGGGCTTTTTTATTTTTTATTTTTATTTAAAGTGAAAAAAATATGTGAAACCTCGAGTCATTCTTAGAAAGTCGTTTTAAAAGTGCCCAATAGTTATTACAGTACAATACGTAAAAATAAAATATTTATTTCAGCTGAAAGCTGGTTCCCATACGTGAAAAGACGAATTCCAGTGATCGAAACGCAAGTGGAAGAGAAGAGTCCTATCGAGGTCGCCGTCGCCGAGATGGAGACCCAAGTTGCTGAGTTGACGGATATCGTAAATGCCAAAGCTCCTGATATTAAGAAATTGCAGCTAAGGTATGAATTCATATATTTATGAAATATTTTATAATGCTTATTTTATTTTAATAAATAAAAGATGTTATAATTAAAATAATTATATATCTAATTTCGAATAGAAAGATCCTAATTACAGCAAATAAAGATGAGTTTCTCCTTTATTTCTTTTCCTACGTTTATGTAGGTTATATTAGGTTTTGTGTAACATAATTTTTCGACACATAAGTCCGCATTAACGCCCCCATTACGAATTTTATACATTTTATATTTGACACCATAATATTTGAAACATGATTGTACGTGTTGTGTAGAAAATTAAGGTAGAAAACAATAAAATAAGCAAGTTTGTTGTACCTTGTATCTTTATATTTCAACTCTTTAGTTAAGGCATAAGTATAATTATATGTTACAAATAATATTAACTACAGTTAATCTCATTTGTAAAAGATACTTACAGTTAATGACTTCACAGTTAAAAACATTATATGTAATAAAATTTATGTTCCCCATCATAGTCACCATTCAGAGTATAGTTTACATAAGTAAATACTACTATGTAATGGTAATGCAGATATTTTTATTAATAACCTTATGGCTCATACGTGAAAATTTATGGTTTCGTGTGATTTTCAAAGGTTCTTTTGTGGAGATATTTTTCTTTAAGGTATTTTATTGATAATAATTACATACAGCAAGTTAATGTGAATAATTTCTCAGAAATGTTTTACGTCCTTTCATATTTAAACCATACCTAAACTAAAACGTTTCACAAATAATTGAGTCTTGCTAATTATGTTACGGAAGTTGTGTGGTGAGGGCAGATTAGTAGATTAATATACTTATAACCACCCGTTATATTCAGCGTTGAACGGGTTGCAGAGCTCTATCATGTAACATAAACTCTTATAGGTAGCGCTATCTTCATTTGCCAATATCCGCCCATATCCGAAGATGATAACTTTACGGCAACTAGTATTCTACTCGTTCCTACATAGCTGTCACGGGATGTTGTCGTAATCATGTCATGTATGTATTTTTCTGTATTACAGATTGCAAGGAAGCATTTGCGTGCAAGTAAACGCCGGGCCTCAAGCTTATGCCAGTGCGTTCTTAGACCCGACCCTGGCACCTATGTACCCAGACGAAATGGTTGACAAATTGAAGACCACCTTCAAGTAAGTGACTTGCACATAAATGTGTTGAATATATTAAAAACAATAGTAATAAATATTAATTATATATGTACATATCCTTATTTATAATTATGGTTTATTTGAATTCAAAGCAATAACTTGATGTTCAAAAGTTAGAAGAGGGTCTCTTCTACGAAATGAAAGTTCTACCGTTAAGTGCAATCTTTCGACTTATAAATATTGCTCCCGGTCCTCCCGATTTCATCAACCAGCTACACCAGTGACCAATTGCAAGAAATCTATCCATGAGTCTGGTGGGCGTCACACGTTCTTCACTCACAAACGCAAAGAGAAACAGAACTATCGGTGAACCTAACAACAAACACTTTTTCTACTTACAGGGAATTCCTGACTATCTGTCACTCAGCACTGCAACTGAACGCGAAACTAATCAGTTCCGACCAGGTGACGTACCACGAGGCGCTGGAGTCCAATTACTACAAGCTCAGCGATTCCTTGTCCTCAGTGCTGGGGCAGCCCTTACACGACATCCTTGTCAACGGCAACCTCAGCACAACAGTCACCGGCGTAGAGTTGGAGTCCAGCAATGCATAAGGTTACACACACAATTATTGTGGTATATTACTCGTATCTATGCTATTTGAAATATTTTAGATCTTATTTAATTTTAATAATTACATCTGCCTAAATCTTAACTTATTAGAAATTCAATGACTTTCAGAAAATAATTCGAATAAAACACTATTTTATAATTATGATGACACTATTCTCAAATTTTAATTACAGTCTCTGACTGGATATAGAAAAAAAATTAAAAACAGTAACCTAAAATGATGTGCTTATTATTTACTCAATTTCAAAAAGTATTTTACCGTTATATGTTTATAGAAAAATCACATGAATATCTTCTATAACACTATTTATATAAAAAATCGAACGCAATAATAATAAATAAGCAATTTGTACTTATTTTTAATATAGTTACACAGATGTTATAGCCAATGAAAATGTTTAAAATTACAAGATGTACTCAACTCGCTTTTAAATGAATAATCTTGTACAAAGGGAAATATATTCTTCCCTTAAAACATAGTAGTTGCCAAACTATCTACTAACATTTTATAGGTTTGGCACGAAAGACTGCATAAATACCTCTCCCTCAACCGACTGATTTTAATCGAATAAATTGTACTTAACTGTATCTCATAATGGTTAAATTACAAAACATCAACTGTTTGTAATCTAATCCGTCGTAAATGTTGACAAATATGTAAATTAGATCTGAACATTCTAGGGAAGGATAAAATCTCCATTTTAATTCTATTCCTAACAAAGTGATAGCTTTGACGTTTTTGGCTATGTAAAAACTAGCAAAAAAAAAGCTTTCATATTGATGCACTAAATCTTGTCTATGAGCACAAACAACTGAGCTCAATGACGAGATGAATGGAAAACCATTCATTTCTAACCAAACTTAACTTACAAAATGATGATAGAAATACGAGCATTAAAGAAAAATTTCTTCTTTTCATCTTCCGTCTTTTAAATACGGAGTAAACCATCAACTATAATTACTAAAGCTTCACTATCAAAAAGTGTATTAGATTATGTCAATTATCATGAATAGAACCTTTAATCTAATAAACTGATAGACGTATCAAACTCACGTAAACATTGCCATGATTAAAGTAATTTAGTCTGTAGGACTTTGTCTTAATTTATTATACGTACTTGTTCTCTCTCACTGAATTGTATTAAGTTCGTTATTGATTAGTTTTTAAAAGGTATTTATATTAATTTAGCAAAATATAATTTATGTATGTTGTGTAATGTATTTTATTTCTTAATAATGTATTTGAAATTTTACTTATTAGAAAATGTTCATATAATATAGTATCAGTAAGAAAAAGCTGCATGCCACACAAAAAATGTTTTTATTAAGTATTCGGTAAATGGGGCATAGAGACGAAGGCTTTACTTTTAAAGGTGATTCCAAGTGGAAGCCTTTGGAGGAAGCCTTACCGGTAGTGCATATTAAGAATGTAATGGTTAACTGACGAATGTACAACTATCTTATAAATTTAAGTATCATCAAAAACGTAGTTTGTCTTAAATGAACCATATCCAATATTGTTATATTAGAAAGTGTAAATAGAATGGAACTACATAGAAACATTGTTAAGAATTGTAAGTGTACCTTTTGCACCGACTAATCCGGCCGTGGCAAGAAAATAACATATAGACATGATGAAACATTTTGTAAAATCTTTCATACATAGTGTTCCCAATACAAAAAAGTGTTCCTTTAATTTTCATAGCCCTACAAACCTATTTTCTGGTAGAATTAAGCATTAAGTTAATAGCACTGTTATTACCTTATTTTTGCGTGAACAAATTTTATACATAGTTGTTACGACTGTTTTATTTATTTTGTTGATTTATGTTAACAAGCGCTTAGTTATCACGTACAAAAATAGTTTTATTTAGCGAAACATTTAACCACGAAAATGAAGTGCCTACGTGCAAAACTTAAAAATATTTTTATATTGAGATATTAGAACATATTCTTTCATAGAACAAAATGAGAATGATCAATGAATAGTCAGTCATCTGAAGATTTACCTATTTCAAATTAAAAATAATTTCTATATATTTATTTCATTAATTTTAAGGAAACGAAAAACAACATATTGTCAAGCAGCAGTATTTTATTCGCTTTTGTAGTGGGCATTAGGCTTTCATTACACGGACTACGCGTATCACTTCTTTTCATGGTACCAATGGTTTGTTTTCAATAAGCTGCCTTACACAGATGAAAACATATAATCAATGGATATGTTTTTGTGCCAATAATATAGACGGCGGCAAAATATCTTAATGTAGGTACTTCATTTGTAACACTTCATGCAAATGAGCCTTCACTTCTAAGTTTATTAAGAAATAAGAGAAAGAAGTATGTAATTGGCCAAGATAGTTTAACATTATGTTTCAAATATACCATATTTATCAAAGAGCCAATTCATAATTATTGCTTCCAATAATGAGACCAAACATTACTCGTACTTTATACTCACTCTTGGATCGCCATGAAAAATTGTTAAGCAAAAAGCACGACCAAATAGGTCGTCGAATTCTTAGTTGGCTCATTAGCTTGGAGTTTAAGTATATTCATAGTTATCTGTAATACTTTGTACTCCACTTCATTCCATAGGTGAAACCTGAAAAACATAGTCTCATACTTAATATTACATAGTATGTTTTAAACTTATATAAATGTTTTAAACTAAGATAAACAAAGAACTAAATCGTTGCACAATCTCTCTCAAAAATATTCCGCGGCAAAACTCTCAGTCGCGTCAGTTGGGCAGAATTTTCATTCATAATCCCGTCGGTCGCTACATGTCATAGTGACATAGTAGTATCGTGCTTTTGATTTTGTAAATTTATACTCTTTGTATGACGCGTTAAAGTCAAAATTGAACTGAATAATTTTACTTTCTAAATATATACGTCTGTGTCATGCGCCTCGGACATTTTTTGGTTGACGTTTTTTCGTGGTTGTGCATCTATTGGTTTATTGTTATCTAAGGTTTAAGTTACGCTTAAAACGGAATTTTCGTCAAAACCCTATCCGTATTAGAGTGTAATACTTAAAAGATTTTTGTCTGTAGATGTCATAATAAGTGAGCGATTTGGTAAAATGAAATGTTACATGAGGAATGGTAAAATAATGGTTGCATGCTCGACAACC
This sequence comes from Leucinodes orbonalis, assembly GCA_019425675.1. NCBI lineage: Eukaryota > Metazoa > Arthropoda > Insecta > Lepidoptera > Crambidae > Leucinodes > Leucinodes orbonalis. The sequence continues at coordinate 171,274 of PQWD01002545.1, read as the reverse complement.
TGCATGTCTACTTTGATCTTATATGAGTACCCACACAAGCCTAACGAGTTTGTTGTATGAAAAATGATACTAATGGGAGAATAATTGTATTTGAATTCCCGGCGTTCAATGGGTTAATGGATGACTGATAGATAAACTTAGCCACATTTTTTCAAAACGACTTACATATTTCTATTCTTTTCTAGGGCATTACAACACGTCACAGTGTAAGATTATAAGATAATCTACTTTTAATACTTTTTTAAAGTTCAAAAACACTTTAGTTGGAAGAATTGAGATGTAACACATTTCGTAATAACCGTTTTAAACCCAGTCACCATCCCAATTGATTGAATATAAAAAGTTGGTTTCGCAAGGAACTAAATTAAAAGCTTACACAAGGTACACATTTAAAATGTATTAACGCTTTGACCGCCAGAAGCGCCTTAAAGCACCACAGACAATAAATAGATTTCCATTGTGTCTGTAGTCGTGGCGGTCAACGGCTCAATCAAACATTTTTGGTGGGGATATACAACGATCACAATGTTTATCCTAACCTATGACTAAATGTAAAGCGTATGAAAATAGGTGGTAATATCCTGTAGTCACTTATCTGTTATAATATGGTTGATGTAATAATATTATCGATGCACGTCATAAGGAGCCTTTATATCTCAATTATAATCCGTAACTTCACTGTTTTAATACATTTTTAAAATTTTATTCTGACTTTTACTTATGTTCCCATTTCAAACCACACATTACTGAAATTTCTAAAAGTTTGGGTAGGTACCTATACGTTTTAAATGTATTTTAACTTACTGGAACGTGTTCCAGGTAGTATAAATACATAACATCACATACATATCCAATATCCCGAACCACCTTATGGGATGGGTGGACCACTTAACCGATTCTTAGCTTAAATAACAACTAACTATATGCATACTCTTTCAATCATTCTTAATCACGTCGCTCGCTACATGTCAGTGAGCGTGTTGCGCCGTAGCTCGGACACAGTAGTATGTTCGTGATTTTGTACCCTTTTGTTGACGCCATAAGGTCAAAATTTTAATAAATAATTTTATGTCATAAATATATCATTTTTTGGTTGATATTTTTTCGTGATTGTGCATCTAGTTAGTTTATTGTTCACCTAAGGGTCTTAGGGATCATCCATAAATTACGTCACAGAAAGTTCATGCTTCGTGCAGTAGATACGTTTATATGAGATACTTTTACAATCTGCTACTTCGTGTGTAAATGAATAGCAGTGTTCATTGTCAAATGGGGTCGATATTACCGACACTTCCCTATTATGGTACGTCAATCTCAAAACCTCAAAAATAAAATCCCTACCTACAGATTAGACGTGACTCGGTAGCTACTATGTCGATAATGTCATGTACAATAAATCGCAGTTACGAGACTTACAACTGAACTATGCTATTAGAGGAAATCTGCAACAAATACACGCACTGGAGCATGGCGATGGATAACAGTTCTTAGTCCCGGTCCTCGATATCAAAAATCGTACTAAGAGCTTGACTCGACACTGAGTTGTCTAGGTAGGTACAACCGCAATGCCAGATATCTTCCCGTGAAATAGGATTGTTATGCACTTTAAAGTATCGAGATGAGGGCACTGTGCTTATTTACGACCCCATCACTGTCGCCATCGTGGTGTACAAAGCACGTAAAACCATCTCAGAATACACGCAACACTTCAAGACAGAGAAATTCCGGCGCCGCCAGCGGGGGCCTTCGTCGCGAGTCCCTGTAGGTTCTACCAGTCCCTGTTCGAGTTACCGGCTCGTACCCGGTTGTTTTTCTCCACAAACATAATATTTTATTATACTAGGTTCCCTAGCCCCTGGAACGCCCTAAGCTGAGGTTGCGTCCCACTCTTGAATATCCTAAGGTTTGTGGCATACATTTTTAGGACCTGCGGCAAAGAGCGGTACGTTATTCCAAAAAAAATTAACCTAGTGAAATTACTGAGACCTCATCCAGCGTCTCGGGTGATGGCGCAGGGCGCTATTGGTGATGAATAGACACTTTATAATTGTATAATGACACTAACTGCGAGATTGGTTCACAATTTTAAAGTTACGCAACGGGCAATGGAGCGAGCTATGCTTGGGGTCACTCTTAAGGATAAAATCATAAATGATGTTATCCCCAAGAGAACCAAAGTTACGGACATAGTTTGCCAGCTCAGTAAGTTGAAGTTGCAGTGAAGCGGGTCATGTATGTCGTAAAACCGAAGGCTGTTGGAGCAGGCGAGTTAGAGTAAAGACCACGTAGCGTGGACGCCTGCGGTGGACCGGCGATTTGCGAAAGGTCACAGGTAGAGGCTGGATGATGAAAGCGGTAGACCGGAATATTTGGCGCAAAATGAGGGAGACCTATGTCCAGCAGTGGACTGCAGCAGTTTGTGAAGATAATATATATAGTGGCTGCTTTTCTTCAATACTGCTCTCTCATGGTCAGGCGTATAACATATAGTCTGTGGAACGAAAGAAGTTCCGGCCGCGATGATTTGTGGAACTCAATTTAACAGAACGGTCGAAATGGAATCAGCTTCTTAGCTTATGGTAGATTTCGGTGAGCTTCTAACTGCATCAGCGCGTTTTATGGATTGTTTATACTTATGGATGCCAAAGTTGTAAAATAGTTCGTTTCGAGATTTTTATTATAACAAGGTTATTTAATAGGTACTACCTATCACATATCCGTATTGATTGGATTTTTGCTTTTGAACTGTTCAATTTTACATAAGAAGCATTAACCAAAAATTATTTATCACTACATAGCATAAAACAAAGTCTTTTTTGTTTAATTTCTCTGTGTTAAATCTTTAAAACGACGCAACGGATTTTGTTCCGGTTTTTTAAATAGATAGAGTGATTTAAGAGGAAGGTTCAAATGTATAATAAAATCTATTAAATAGTTGAGAAATACTGTAATATTTTAGGTTTCCAAGTGATGTCGTAAATAATTAATCTTTTTTCCGCACCTACATTGCAAACCCAGGCTGAACCCTAGAATATTTATCAAAATATTGTACTGAATATTGTATACATTAAAAAGGTCTACGGAAATCTCCGCAATGGTACCTGTTTATCTCTTTTGGATATCCCACTATATAATTTTTTGTCATTTACATTTTCCGACAAATTATGGCTAATTTTCGAAGCGATTTTAACCAATACAGCATTCATAAATAAATTGTTGATTTAATATATATATCTATATGGCCCTTTACAATATGATTTAAATTAATATTTTCGAAGATATTACAGATTTAAAAATTGCGGTAGGTAGCGTGTTTGCGGCGGTACCGGCTGACCGGGGTGGAGGCGGGGCCTATTACGATTGCACCCGAGCGAAGCAGGGGCGGGTCACTAGTACGAATATATAAGAAAATTAGCTATCTTAAATGAAATAAAATTGCTATTATTTTCAAAATTTAATCGCAAACTGGCCGCAAAAAACATACAAGTAACCACAGATTTAGAAACTAAAGGATATAAATCTGTGCAAGTAACACTAAAAATCTAAGTTAGTGGCATTCGATAAAATTCGTCTTAATCAGTTCCATTTATGCTAAGAAACCATCAACATTGAGTATATTACGGACAAGTTTATAAGAGCCATTTACTATTAGATAGTCAGTCATATAACTTATCTAAAATGTATATGTTTATTTATTGTATAAAATATTAAACTTATTTCATTTTAAGATTATAGTTATTCTTAATGTACCCAGGTTAATTTTTTCCTTAGTACTGGTATCATTGCGTCGCGCAATTATAGCGCTGCGTCTGCGAACTTCTTTCGTGAAACAGACTCTACCACCAAGTGAGCGAACTGAAGGTCCTGTTCACTTATGGCATAAAAAGATTCCTGGATATCCTATGACCAGAAACAGGCCATGGCAGCCTTCGTGGTTATGGTGGGAAGACTGGTGATATTAAACACGGGATCCTAATGAAAGACTGCCTTAAAATGTGACTGTTTGCAATGTGATGTGATACGTGCTGCGACTGTTCTCATTCCATTCCTCACTGAATTAGAAGTAGAACCAAGTGAGCACACTAACTACAGTTGTCAGGAGAGAGGGGTAGGACTGTACTCCAGACAGATACTTCTAAAGAGGCGATTAGTATCTGAAGGGAGCATGTCGTGAAGCATAATATAGCGCACAACCAATCACATATCTCTTTGCTTATATCATTAAATACGGTATCGCCTAAAATTAAGTCGAGGAGGGACCGTTGAAATCTAAAAGCGTTTTAGCAAGCGGAATAAAAAAATAAAGGTGATTTAATACCACATAACCATTTTTGCAAGAGACTCGCCGCCATAATAGGTACATTTTAGAGTTGCCGTTGCCGTTGAGCTATTGTCCTTTGCACTGCTGCAAAATGTATGTGTGGTTTGTAGTTTAATCATAACATATTAATAATCTTTTGTGTTTAACAATGATGTTGTGTATTGGTTTCTAACTTTTTTTTATGTATATACTAAGCATGTATGTATTTTAGTGCAACTAAACGATTTATCTTTAATATGGCGCTTCCAAACTTGCCCATAATTTACTTAATGTTGGTTGTTTGTTTGCATAAATGGAACCTATTAAGAATGAATTTGATCGGATCCCGCTTTCTTACTTTTTGTGTTACTTCTATCTTTTATCCAGCCCGTTAGCAATGAAATTACGAAACTAATAGCATTTTTATTTATTATAGATGGCTTATTTCGATAATGTCTTAATTATTGATAAAAGTTGTATCTTATAATAAATTAAACTGTTTAAAAGTAAAAATCCAATCAATACGGCATAAAATATTTATATGGCAACACTAAAAAGTATCTATTATGGCGGCGAGTCTCTTGTCAAAATGGTTGTTTTAAATTATAATTAAATTACCTTGATGACACAATTTTTTCATTTTTGGAAGTGTCTCTCGCGCAAACTATTCAATTTATTAAAAAATGATATTAGAAACCTCATTATCATTTTTCAAGCTCTACACATTGATACCCCACACGGAGGGGTAAGATGAAAAAACAATTTTTGAGTTTGAGTTCAATGTATGGGGAAGCCATATTTTTTTTTTAAGTTTCTGGTCAAAACCTAATAGCGGTTCACAGAATACATATACTTACAAAGTTTGAATAGTGTAGTATTTATAGTTGCGGAGAAAAAAGGGTGTGACATACGGACGGACAGACAGACATGACGAATCTATAATAATATTTGCCATTTGGCTACGGAACCCTAAAAACTAGTGTCATCTATCAGAACTTGAACTTTTACACAAAAAATCCATTGATCGCATTTAGGCCATCATTTTCTGCAGAATAAAGTAGCTATGTCAACCGGGAAAACCCCGATCAATAAAACATTTTGTTTTGCGCATTAGTCGTCTCTATCACAAAGTGATGGTTTTTTTTAGTAAGAAGCTAGCAAATGTTTAAATATCGTTTTTTAGTATTTTATTTGATGAAAGCGTTTTTTTAGATGTGCGAGGTTCGAAAGTCAAAGTATAGTGCGTTTTATCGAAAAGTTTCTATGCCGTTACGATAAGAGACGGTCCTGTGGGTTTTGTTTATTCAGTTTTATTTTCACCGCTTTTCAAGTATTGGGCATAATTTCATTCGAAAATAAAACTAAATAATCAAATGAAATGAAATGCCATTTATTCGCTATAAATCATAGGTACAAGAGGTTTTATACAAATATTACATGACCCGGTGGGTCATACGAATATTTATTTAAAAAAAGAGAACATGCCATATAATTTTAATAATAGTAATAAATTAATATTGGAAATCCACTAATTTTCTCATAACCAGCCTAATCAAGTTTATCAGCCAGATATTCTTCTACTCTGTAATAGCACTTTTCCACTATCAAAACATAGGTCCCGCAGGGGAGCGTCTTATCGTATTGTACGATTCACGAAAGAAGACTATGCGCAGAAGTCATTTTTTGGTCCTATTGGGGTACGGCAGAGGGGCGGGAGTAATATTGTAAGAGCGGGGCAACGCCATTGGTCGGCACGCTTCTGAGGACAAGGTTGCTCTATCGCTATTCGTCTATATTGATTTTGGCGCGCTGACAGTACTCTAGAATACAGAAGGAAGGAAAACTGTTTTGTTGCATTTTATTATTTATTGTTATTTTTTTTTGTTTGCTGAGCCATTCATTGAAATTCTCTAGTGTATGTTGCTTCGAAAAGCCAGGCGAGAAGGATGATATATGAGTTTAAATATATTTTGTAAGTAGATTGTTGACAAGGTTTCGCAAGTCTTGCAACTTTGTTGAAAAAATTAAATCAATATATCCATCTTTAATGAATCTATAACAGACATAATAAATAAAAAATATCGGATTAATTTGAATAGAAAAACAGAACCATCAGCTATATTTTGAAATACTTGTCGGTACTTTGCTGATTATATTATCCCATGATTATTTGTTATATTTCTACATGATTGATTATTATTTTTATGAAGAAAAATATTGTTTCACTATCATTAAAATGTTAATTTCCTTTTACGCTTAAAGAAATACTCTATAAATAAAATTTTCATAGAACATGGTCATAATATTCTCCGTCTCCCACCTTACCATCCGGATTTAAATCCTATAGAAATGGCTTGGGCCTCCGTAAAAAGTTATGTTAGTAGCAAAAACGTTAAGTGGGATATAAGCAGCGTAATTTTATAAAAGAAAAAGTTAATCTAATGGTTCCACAAGAATGGAAAAAACTATGTGACAAAGTAAAATTTAAGCCTGAATTATGTTTAATTACATAGGTATCTTTTAATCCTGAACATTTATAATAGAATTTGATTATATGAGTTAATTAAAATAAAAATATTATTTTGATGTAAGTATTTTGTTCATTAGTGTACATGCGCAGACGGCCGCCATTTTTGGTCTTCTTTGGTGAATCGTACTATACCAATGACATTTACAGATAAGGCTCCAACAACGGCATAGTAACTATTCGATGAAATACGTTATTTTTTGCTGCTTTGCTTAGGTATGACGAATTTCGCTTAAGGGCTGGCAACCCTATTTATTTTTTAAGTTGACATATCTGTCATGGTCCGAATCCTGAACGTTGCCTTTTGTCTGTGCTTGAAACTTTTTTCAGAATTCAGTCATTTCAGATTGTTTTTGTCAAGTGACTGAAGTGACACTGTAAGGCGTAAAGAACAATTTAATCGAAACAATTCAATAGGCAGACCATTTTATTGCTTGTTCACGATACGGTTTTATTCAAGGACATGGAAGACGAACTCGAGGACAGAGTTTTACACCAAACGTACATCTCGTTTATGAAAATTCTGTCGCGTTTCACAAACAGTGCTCCGTTTGATACTCCTGTGAGCTATTTATGGAAGATGGTGCGTCTTTATTTACTACGATCGGAAGTCCTAGTTTTTACTCTAGGCATCATCATATTCGTTATGTATCTTCATACTATAGAACTATGGAGCCGAACCTTGCTAAGCAGGCTATCGCAAGCGTTGAGTCCAATTGGAGCCGTCCAACGAATGAAATTTATGGAAGGATCTGAAGCCGACAAACAAAGTTGGGAGCTGAAAGGAAGCCTGAGTGCAGCTTATGCAATCAAAGGTAGACGAATGCATATGGAAGATAGATTCATTATAAACGAAAATATCAATAACACTGGTATTTCCTTGTTTGCTATATTTGATGGTCATGGTGGCGAATTTGCCGCTAATTATGCTAAAGATCACCTAATTCAAAATTTATTCAACAAAATAGTTGAAATAAGTGCATTTAGAGATGGTAAAATACTTAATATATTACCTAAACAGAGCCCAGAAGAACCCAAACCAAAAGAATCTAATGTTGCTGTAGAAAGAAAAACAAGCTTCAAAAAGGCTGTGAGTACTGCAGATGATTCATCCAGGAAAGAAATCACTGATCCTGAATTGCTTGCGCAGTTGTCCAAAGCTAGACCTATAACAAGAGAAGTAAGGCCTACTGCAAATCCTGTTAAACACATTCATATACCAATTTCTAGTTATTTGGACAAAGGGAAAATTAACTATGGAAAACTGCTCACAGATGAGGTGTTAGCTGCTGACAGGTTGTTGGTGGAAGCAGCTAAGAAATCCTTGAATGTCGCTGGTACTACAGCTTTGATTGCAATTATGGAAAATAAAAACCTCATAGTAGCTAATGTAGGTGACTCAAGAGGTGTTATGTGTGATTCTCGTGGTAATGCTATACCACTGTCTTTTGATCATAAACCACAGCAGGTAATTACTGAAACATGTTTTCATTTATTTGTTAACAACACTATTGAGCTGCTAAATAATAGTGCAGAGTATTGACTTGCATAACAGTTGCCTACAATTTAATTGATAAATCCTGGCAAACTTGTGTCAAAACTGAATTTAAATTATATTAAGTGCTAGCAAGAGAGAATGTGGATGTGAGCACATTGGTAGATTAATTTTTTTTTTTTAAATAATTTTTGAGTGGGTTTGAAAATTACCTATATGAATTTAGAGGCAATTTGGGAAAACAACAAATCAATAACATTGCTGATGTGATCAGTAATCAACATTATACCTCCATAGTTATGTATATAATAACCAAATAACAGCCTTATTTTCGAAATTGAAACTAATAGTATTTTATTCCTAATATCATTATTATTACTATAATATAATTATAACATTAATGTGTGTACTGCTGAATGCAGGCCTCCCCTAATGACTCGTGAACTACCTGCCTTAATTGATTACAGGTGCAAGTTACTTTGTTATTTAAGCTGTCTTAATTTAACAGTTTTCTATTTTACAATAACATGAAGTCCCATTCAGGTTTTTGATTTTCTGTTCGAATTTACAGGTTCGAGAACAAAAGAGAATTGAAGCAGCTGGTGGTTACATAGCTTTTAATGGAGTATGGCGAGTGGCTGGTATTTTGGCCACTTCCCGTGCCATGGGAGATTATCCTCTGAAAGATAAGAAGTTTGTTATTGCAGATCCTGACATTCTGACATTCAATCTAGATGACCACAAGCCAATGTTTCTGGTTTTGGCATCAGACGGGCTATGGGATACTTTCTCAAATGAAGAGGCTGTTAAGTTCATAAAAGAAAGATTGGATGAATCTGACTATGGTGCCAAAAGCTTGACCCTTCAAGCATACTATAGAGGTTCTGTAGACAACATAACTGTATTAGTTATTAATTTTATAAACAATAGCATTTCCTCAGCAAGTATAAATGAATAATTGTATAGCTAAAGAACACACATGTTATCTGACCCCCTCTACTTTTGTAAAGGTATATCTTATATGTCATAAAACATTTGTAAACTTTGGTAGTATTCAATATCAGAGAAAGATGTAGAATTAAATGTGCATATGTATTGTGACCAAGTCTTTGCATGTTGTAGTATACTTGAAACGCTATAAATTAGTAACTCCTTATAACCTGTCAAACTATTAGATACTTAATATGTATTTGTAGTTTACTTGTCTTTCCAAATGTTTTCTATATTTAAACAATGTCAATGCATTTTTTGTATTTCAATTTAATCAATTTTATAATACATCGTGTTATATTGTTGTTGTTGTTGTGGTATTAGATTGGTGTCAGTGATTTATAAACTTTTAAAAATGTAAATATTAACACATCTTTATAGTAATCAATATCTAAATTGGTCTCAATATTTAAATATATGGAAAATACTTTCGTCCAGTAGAAACACTTATGGAGGCGAAAATATATTTTTTAATTGATATTATGTATAATATCATATTTTTGAAAATGTAAATTTTGAATTTATGTATGGTTGTGATGTGGTCCGATTTTCATACAAAATCGCATTTTTCGGCACTAAACATTTTGAACGAACTTATTGATATTGTAATAATGAACCCTTGCTTATAGTTCGTTTATTTTTCTTGTTTTATCATCATACCAAATAGAAATGTTTGTAATAAATTAAAAATATAAATTGTTGCATTTTCAAAATAGGTACAGCTTAGCTTGTCATAATTCCAATAATGAATTTTGAAAATTTGCCTTAGTTTTGCCTCTGGTGCTAGTCATTACTTTTCAAAAGTACATAACATAGGTAAATAATTATTTTGATAGTTGCTATGATATTAATATGTATCACATAAATCGAGTAGTATTTTGTATAGTATAAATTAATATTTTATGATTTTAAAGTATGATTTTTTGTAGTTTAATTACACCTTTTAACAAAATCCATATTTTTGTACAACTCAATAATACTTATATATTACTAAACATTTTTACTATAGATATTTTGAACATTTTGGTCTTTTTAGTACAAAAATATGATCTGTTGTATTGAAGTTCTGGTTACCAATATTAGTAATATCAACTTGCTATAGCACTAGTGGGGCCAAATATCGAGCGGAATCTCTTAGTATTGCATTGGCTAAGCTCTTCTCATATTTTATAGACATATATTAGAAATTGCAGTTTAATTGTCTTAAAAATAATTGAACTACTTTTTGTGTCATATTTCATTATTGGCAGGTTCTTTCTTTAACGAGGTAATGGCAGTCGAGGGTAGTAAACTTTTAGATGAACTCTAAAAGCGAGTCACAAAAGATAGGTCGAGGTGGCTAGAGGTCTGGATAAGCCTGAATAGCCTCCAAAAATTCAAATAATAATAGGGTAATAAAGATGTTAGAAGTCCTGAAGTAAATTCATGGATGAAACTCAAATACAAGTAATTGGTAGTCAAAGGATGTAATGTGTGATGTATTCATTATTTGAATAATCAGAAAAACCATTGTTCACTTTTATTTTTTCATAGATCCCTCTAAACAGTTACCATAAATTTTGTTACATTCACGATTGTTTAATATGTACCTATTAGTTAAATAAATTTATGGTGGTTGATAAGTTCTCTTATTTATGATAGTATAGCTTTACTTTGAATTGTGGCTGTACAACCAAAACATAAGAAATAAATGTATGTAATAAATTTATTTTGCCTTTTTTACTGTCTAAAATACCTTTTACTCATACATTAAATTTATATAGTAACGTTTACGGATTAGCGTGACGAGTCCTATCTCACCTTGTAAGTTGTCCACTATTCTGTATATCGCTTATTATAATCCCCACTCGTAGAAAAACCGAGATTTAAGACATTGGTGTAATATTGGTACGAATAGCCACGTGCCATCTAGTGGGTTGGGTACTTTAGTATTTCCATTGCGTTGGTACCTACTGGCCCGTTTGAATGTGATGGGCAGAATTTACCGCGGTCAGTTTTTACTGAGATTGTGGATCTAGTTAGTTTATTAGATATTCAGATACATGACCATACAAACTCTAATCCTGCTTATTTTGGGAGACCGACAAAACCATAAAATTGTTTAAAAAACATCTAGGTATGTTTCATACATTCAGGCAAAAACCTGTCCGCCTTGTTTGAGCATATTATATCTACGGTCATCTGTCGTATACATTTATTTATATTCATGAATAATAATCTGACAAAGCTGAATAAATAAACATAAGCCCAAACATAATTTCTACCTGTTTACACAATGGTGTAGGACGCATTCCTAGGCGAAGCGGGCACAGCCCGCGGGGCAACCGGCCTGTCTCGCAACAAGTCACTTGGGATGACTGATTTAAAAATACTGAAGAACACCAACCTACTTTTCAAGCGTGATGACTTTGAGTATATATACTACTATATGAGTGCCAATAATCAAGGGTCTCCACATTACATAAGGTCTGCGTTAAACAGTGAGGGTCCTGTTTTACTCTCTTACACACTTCTATCACAAGGTGAGCATCTACCTACTCAAAAACCCAAAAGGTTTGAATCTGTACTCTGTAGAAACATTACTGTTGAAAGGCCTCAGTAAGGCATCTCGCCCGCATCTGGGATAGATCTTGCTATGCCACTTAGTTAACACAATAAATATGGAAATCATCATTACTGAATTGCTGGAGGATCTTGATCCGTCATAGAAATATGTAAGTTTTACAATAACATATGAGTTTGAAAACACAAGACGCCATTCGGAAGTTTCGTTGCTTACAATTTTATGCTCGGTGGAATCCTCAGAGGTTTTATGACTGCCAAATAAGTAACACAAATTTAGGTATTTAAATTGATTCATTCATCCAGCTTGCGGTCATTATACATAAAATGTATCCATATTTTCTGTTTTCTAAGCTTAGGTAATACTAGGTACAAGAAATACTCTTTTATGTAATGAAGTTGTAATGTCTGGGCAAACTAGTGACCCGGTTCTTTGGTCGGTACATATGTTTAAGTCATGACTAAGAGGCCCTCTTCGAATCCCTTACTAAGAAGGAACGTACCTACCAACGTATAAGATTATCGTTTAAGTCTTTATGTCCTAAATCTTTGGGACGTAAAGGAATAAACGAATTTTATGTTTATTTTACTAATGTTACGAAGGACTTAGATGCAGAAGGGTTTAAATTTAACACTTTAAACTGATGTTCATGGATTTATTATAAAAATATTCGAGTCTTTGGCTTTACCCGAAATCAAAACTTAGGTACTATCTACTACGGGTATGAAATTTGAAATCCATGCCAAATATTTTTGGCTTATTAAAAATAAGACACATGGCCACATAACATTCGGCCTCAAATTTAGCAGCCAATAATATAATTTATTTACACTATACCTATAGTGCGCGACCAATTGAAATGGCAATTTCCTAGTGTTGTGACATTGCTTACTGGGTAGTAGTTTATATCGTCATTTTTTTCCATGCAACAAAGAGAAACATTAATTAAATTAGGTTTATTAAAACAATGAATCAGGTTTATTTAATTTAGCCTATTGTGGTAAAAACACTTATGACCACACTAAAATTAACATTTTTGATCACCAATCAAGTAAATATAATAATAAGAAATATCTACTGACATTCACACAGCGCAATTAGCCCCAAGCTATGCGTGAAGCCTGTAGTATGGGTACTAAACAACGGATACTTATATACCTACCTACTTTTGGTAAATACATACATAATGTGCATAGAAACACCCAGACCGATACAAGCAGACCTGTTCATGCACACAAATGTTTGTACTGCCCGGATCGAACCCGGAACCCTTAGTGTCGAAGCCGAAATCTCAACCATTGGGTCGTCAAAACATTAGCTAGAATTGAGCTAGTAATAAAATATAAAATGTGACAAGGAAGCTATCGAAGTCATTTCGGGGGCTCGAGCAGCACTAATACTAAGGCGAACGCGGGTGATGTGCGGGGTGTCACTTCCCCCGCGCCTCAAGTTTATACCCGATTGCCATCTCGAATTGTCGCGTACTATACTAATAAATCAACAAATAAGTAACCAATCAATAAAACAAATAAGCAAGTTACATGAAGCATAACAGATTTCACAATTGGTAATCTTCCTGAATCAGCTATATATCGACGGTAAAAAGCGAAACTGTGAACCTCATATATGGAGGTTACAGCAGTTCGCTTTACCGTCGATATAATATGTATGTATGAAGAATATCACATCTAAATATGACATTAATCAGTAGGTATAGGTGACAATTCATTCTGCATGCCTCATTATCAAAGGTAACATTACAATGTCGTCTATCTAATATTATTTAAAACATAACGCACAATATGAATGATTATAGTTAATATTGCAATTATAACGCCATACCGTAATCCAACAGCATCCACACAACTATATTCAGTGCATTTTAGTAGACTAGAGGATTATAAATAAATAATTTCAAATGGAAAATAAAGTACTATATTATGAAAAATTTTTGTTGTTTAAACAACCATTGCTTTTAATAATAGGTAATTCAAAAGAGGTTCTGTAATTATTTACCAGCATACACTTAACTAGCACTCAATTTAAATCTAAGAACACCTAAAATGAGATGATAGCTTGCAGAATAAGACAATATAGTATAAAATTAAATAACAACCTTTAGCATCGCAAGCCTTTGTCGGTAATAATTTCTTTGAAATGTATGTACAGATAGTACTTATTATTTATGTAAAAATAAACTATTCAAAGGCACTGCAAAGAGTCCACATTTGTATCTTTGTAGAGCATAAACTCTAATAGCTGTCCAGGCAAAACTTGTATATCCATGCAATCAACTCTCCATGAAAACATGCTAACACAAATTATTAGAACATTGTAAAACTATGTTTCATATATTAGGTAGGGGAGACCGGGGCAAGATGAAGTTCGGGGCAGCACGGGAAGTAAGCTTGTGTGCGTGAATTGTCATTGTGTTCTGAGCGGCAACAGCGCCATTTGCACGAACTTCACTCTCCGCCAGTGCGTCCATGCAGAGCGGACAGGTTAGAACTCGTTTTTGCGTTGCAGAGAGAAAAAAGTGATAATGCAAGTTTTTTTACGCGAAATTTGATTCGAAAACTGATGTACAGATATGTAAGTACCTGTGTTAATGTATTATTTCTATCCCGAGCTTATTATAGGAGTCCAAAACATTAAATTTAAACCAGATTTTTTCGCCGGTAAAGTTTGAGGTTAGAATTGCGTCATCTTTTTTAACTACGTGTGGATCGGGGCAAGATGATCGGGGCACAATGGGATACTATCCCGTTTTGCCCCGCCCTTGTGATTAAAATAACATTTTCTATGTAGGTACCTACTGATAATATTTTTAAATTCTACTTAAATCAGGATCAAAAGTATTTACCTATTTATTTATTTGTCTACAGATAAAATGGTTCGCAACTATAAACGAAAAACAGATTGTGGCAAATGGAACGAAGAAGACATGAGAAGAGCAGTAAATGCTGTTCTTACTGATAGAATGGGATTTCTTCGAGCCTCGACTACTTACGATGTTCCGAAGTCGACCTTAGAACGACGAGTAAGAAAAGCTCGTGAAACTGTTAATGCCGACACTGATTCTGATAACGACTGCGGGAAAAAACATTTGGGACGATTCAAAACAGTTTTCACAGCCGAGCAAGAAAATGAGCTGGCGGAGTATGTGAAATCCATGGAAGCACGGCTTTTTGGTTTAACAGGAAAAGAGCTACGCATTATAGCTTATCAGTTGGCTCAGCGGAATCATATAGATAACCCATTTAATACAGAAACTGGTATGGCAGGAGAAGATTGGCTCAGCGGGTTTTTAAAAAGACACCCTGATCTAGCATACAGACGCCCAGAACCAACATTAGCTGCAAGAGCGATGGCTTTTAACAGAGTGGCAGTCGATAATTTTTTTACATTGTTGGAAAATGTAATAGACAAACATAAACTGACGCCTGAAAGGATCTACAATGTAGACGAAACGGGGATCAGTACTGTTCCAAAAAGTCAATCTAAGATATTGTCAACGAAGGGCCAGAAGCAAGTCGACTGCCTCTCATCAGAGAGAGAGGTCAGTTGGTCACTGCTGAAATTTGTTTTAATGCCGTTGGCA
Source organism: Leucinodes orbonalis (assembly GCA_019425675.1). Taxonomy (NCBI): domain Eukaryota; kingdom Metazoa; phylum Arthropoda; class Insecta; order Lepidoptera; family Crambidae; genus Leucinodes; species Leucinodes orbonalis. Next base: position 155,798 of record PQWD01002545.1, on the reverse strand, counting down.
CCTATGTCCCGCCAAAGTTAATATACGCTCGGAAGCGGATGAAAGAAGAACTTCTGGATGATGCTCCGTCAGGGTTTTGGGGTACATGCAGTGACAATGTTTGGATTACAACAAAAATATTTTTTGATTGGTTTAAATCATTTGTGCAGTTTGACCTGGAAAAAAGACTGCAAAGAAGATTAAAAAGACAACAGACAAGGAAAATCTGCAGGAAAAGCGTCAAACCAAAAGGTGCAAAAATGAAACAAAATCGGAAGATAGTTCATCCCAAGAAGAGGATGATGACTGTGCTTGCATCTATTGTGGGTACTTATACTCAGATTCAACGGAAGGTTGGGTCATCTGCGGCGCATGCCACGGTTAGGCGCGTAATTCATGTGCCGGAGTAGATGAGGAAGACGAAGAGGCACACATTTGTGAACGCTGTCTACCCGATTAAAAAGCGTACTCGTTTTGCCCCACAGCGTTTCCCATCTTACCCCAGTTATGGGGCAAAACGGGAAATTTGCCGAGTTTATTTTTTCATTATTTGCCAAAAAAATTCTGTGATTTTGCATGCTACAACGTTTAATTATAAGAGAGAAATGTATAATGGTTATCTCTTTTGTTAAAGAATGTTATTAAAGAGTTTTATTTTCATTGTATAACGAGTTTTTAGCTATCTCGTCTTGCCCGGTCTCCCTACTATAATATATTTGTGATGTTAGTTTTTTTATCCAGTGTAGGGCACTTAGAGAATTTCAAATTCTTCATCTGAATGTCAAATTGTCGGTCAATCTTCAAACTCTGTAAGAAAGATATATTTTTATGATTATAGCCTGATATGAACAACAGTGACATTGAAGGAGACCAAGAACTGATAGACAGTTATTTTTTTCTGTCAACGCCGCACTGCGTCCGACGATCAGAGCAACAGATGTCAGGTCTCTTTATACCCGGTTATTTTACTGGCTCTCACCCAAAACACAAAAGTGCATACACCCTGTTTCGCGTAACGATTGGCATCTGGGAGGTTACTTACTTACTAAGTATCGAGTCTGCCACCTTGAGAAACTAAATAAATTTTCATTACAAGTTATGATAATTTATAAATTAATTCAGATATAGGACTTACCAGTAAACATTGTTGTGTTCTGGAGATCAATATCTGTTGTGCTAGGCCCCCAGTGTGATGGCCTTTTTTCACAATTCGACACAATGCTTGACTTCTTGTCATTAAATTTGTTTGTATCGTATTGCACAACTCTTCAAAGTCGGTTTTGGTTCGACATAAGAAACTGAAATAAATATATTGGAAAAGATATGATATGTTCCGAAAAATATGTTTCGATATTAACCTTTTACCGAAATATGAATTACTACTGCCACTGAAGGATCCATAGCAAGCATTGGTATCTCTGAAGCATATTTGCAATGATAGGTACAGTCATTTCTTTTTGTTCATCAGTCAATTTGTTCTGAAAGGTTATTTTTAAGATTATATTATATATTGATAAATTGTGAAATTATTAAATTTCAATCACATTCAATTCTCCTCATTAGGTGGGTTGACCTCTTGAGTTAGAATTGAATGTTTGTTTGACAAGAAGTCTTAAAGATTATTTGTTTTGCCAAAAATCGAAAATAAAAATATTTGTCTCAAACAGTGCACTCACAGATATTTATCTCGTGATCACATTTTAGCATATATCTACTGATGGTGAAATATATTATTAAGGCTTCACCTTGAATCTAACCTGACCTTTTCAAAAAATTTAAAATTCAAAAGTATTTATTGCATATAAATAGGTGATATTAGAAATTACCTCAAACTAAGCCGGATCTCTGTGTATGGGGATCTAAATAATAACTTCCCTACACAACCAATCAAATACAAAGCTTGATTTGGTTACCTCCTATTACACCTATGGATTGAGGGCATTGGAAGCATATCTGAAACAAATAATAAAAATTTAGATATAAATATTGATTTAACACAATAGAAAAATATATTGTGTGTGTTAGACAAAGGAAATCAGTTAAAATGTACCTTCAGTCCATTAACATACACGGGATTGATTTCACTCAAACCCAGTCTAAGAGGCACAATTAGCAGCAAAGGCATCCAGTCTGACACTATAATATTGTCCGAAGTCGATGAGGAAATCTCTCTATCATTGTTCACAAACACATTGTTGCACTATAATTAAAATCAATATTAATATATAAGTATTATCAGATTATCACACAATTAGTATAAAAAAGTTTTCTTTGTTCTGACTGTCCCAGTGTATGTTTAAAATTTAAAACTTCACAACAGTTTTTTTATGCACGATTTAAATAATATGATTGATTAAAAGGTATGTTTACATATGCACAATAAATTAGAAACACTGACAATTTTAGGGATTAATAATTTGATAAAATAATCTATTTTATGATAGTAAGATAAATGATGTTCTACAATTTATTGTTCATCTACAAAAAGTCTCCAATAGTATATCTTTTAGGGATAGGCCAGAGCAACCATTTTTAAACTATACTTTTCATAAGTAAAATGGACTTATTTAAAAGCAATTTATATGTACCATCAAGCTATGATTGTTGTAATGGTATATATAAAGACATTTTGTAATTTATTTGCTATCCATATTCCATCTGTGGGAAGCTGGGGTAGGTTACTAGCAATATAAAGTAAATAACTCACATATATCTTCTTTAACAACAGTATTATCCAATGCCACATGGATGACTAACGAGCTCCATTTGTCAAAGACAACTAACTTTCTGAAATCAATGAAATATATTAATATCCACTGACATTCACACGGCGCCATCTAAACAACTGATAAACATACTTATATATTTTTTGTAAATATACATACACATCAATATGGGGATCGAATCCAGAACCCTTGGTGTGACAACCATTGCACCACATGGGTCATCATTAATGAAATGAAAAGTGCTTATTCAGTTTAGGTTCAAATGAAGCTACCACTGGTTCGGGATGTAGTTTTCCACTGAGAAGAAACCAGCAAGAAACTCAGTAGTTACTCTTTTCAAAAAAAATGTGTTGAATACAGAATCATTTGTAATCAAAATAATTATATAAGCAAATTAAATTTACAATTTAAATATAATGAAGCATAAAACTCAAGAAGTCTATAACATTAAAATAAATCACACATATTTTGTTTTTGCTAGTCAGTAATTAGTTAGCATTTTGTCATTTATTACATTATCTTTGACATTAGACTTTAACTAAATATACCCATTACTTTAATAAAAACCCTTTACAACTTTAAGTTTCCAAATAGAATGTAATTCCTTATCTGAACAAAAGCATTTGCTTATGATTTAATTAGTTTATTGAGAAATCTTAAGTAATATTCTTACTTTAAAACCTGAGCAATTGTATTGGGCCCAAACCATTGGCCAACTTCCTTCCCTTCTGATGCACCCATCAGGGCAACCTGATGTATTGAATATGGTGCTTGTTTCCTCTCTTCAAAACGTTGTATTATCTTCAAATATGTGGGATCTCTGGAAGGTTCAAAAGTTTATGATATATTGTTAAGTTAATCTTTGTGAGAGAAAAATAAATGTATTTATTTATATTATTCTAAATAATTGCGTCTCGGCAAGCGTAGCGTAGGTCGCCCTCCGGCCCGATGGACAGATGACTTGCGTAAGGTCGCTGGATGAGAAAAACGGAGGACCGGGATATCTGGCGCAAAATGGGGGAGACCTATGTCCAGCAGTGGACTTCGATAGGTTGAATAGATTCCAAATAAATTCACTTTAAAATGAGTTTCATAAAGGTGGTTTTGAATGATTTTAATGTATTGAAATAGGATGAAAATGTTTATTTGGTAATCACAGAGTAAGCACATTTTTTATTATTGAGTTAAATACTTACATGACAAACAGAACTTGCTGAAGTTTGTTTTCAGGCTTTTCAATATTTATAATTTAACTGTCATACACATCAGTGTAGAAGGTTTATAAATTCACATATATGCATATGCCCATATGTGTGTTAGTATTGTTTTTAATTGAACTGATATAGTTCTCATACACAAAATGATTTTAAGACTGCCCTTGCCTAGTGGTTACTACAGCATTATTTCTGTGTTACTGCTACTGTAATTGATTTGTGTTCTGAACAATGTGTAAAGGCCTACCAATTTAATAAACTCGACTTACATGAGCATGGTTTATGGTTATGTGTGATTTATTACCTTGTCTCTGGGGCCCAGACCCAGTCTGCAGATAAGTGCACCCTGAGCAGAGCTACTCCAAGAACCATTTGCCCACAACGCAGCATGCAACCCCAGCCTTTATCAGAGGTAAGACCATCATCACCAATAGGCACAAAACCTTTTCTATATGTGCACCAAATAATTGAGCTAACATCCCGTCTGATTCTATCCAAATCTGGAAAATATAGTTAATTGATTTATTTGTCCAGGCCGTGTAAGGCATCCTTCTCAGTTTCTTGTAGGATTGAATTTCTCTTCCTCTTTAGTTTGTGATCTTATATTAATAACTTCAACTTACGATCATCTTTGTCATCAACAAAGCAAAAGACATAAACATTAAATGTTAACGTAAAGAAAGTAAATATTAGTGAACAAGATTAATAACAATTTACAGACCTTGTATAGGGCTATATTTCTTTCCCAGGACCCAAACATCATCCTTTGTTTTAGGTATATCGTCCGGTTCGACACTATTCCCGTCCGAAGATAAGTAACAAATATCAAACATTGCATCCATCTTTTACCATATTTTTATTAGCAATATTTATAAAAATATACCTAACCTTGCAAAAAAATGTTTGAAAGGGTGGGATTATAATTTGTAATTAATGAATAATAAAAAAATAAACAGAAAATCAAATTGGGGATGACAATTTAATGTTGACATGACAATCCAATGATCTGACAGTAGTGACAGTTGACAGCACAGCTGACACGAGAGCACAGATCTTGTGAAGTTCTAGAACATATTGCTTTCTTTTAGTCCGGATAAATTAAATACTTGTAGGTATGCTTGTTTTTCGATATTTTCCATGTTTGAATTTGACATCAATTTATGTTATTATTTAAAACTATTTAAATTATAAAGGTACCTTTTGAAGATTATAACTAAACTCTCGTTATGCGGCTCGGAGGAATTATGCGGCCATTCCTGGAAAGAAATGACGAAAAAATAAAACGTAAATTTGTCTTTGTGACATTGACGTTTGAATCACAGAAATTGAAAACTTCCAGTTTCTTTTTCGAAAACTTACTATTAAGACTTATTATAATAAAATAAAAACTTATTATAATATTAGTAATGATATACAATTAAAACTAAAAACTAATTAAGTTAAGAATGGAGCCAAGTGCTCTTGATTACGTAGCACAAGCTTGCATGGATTTGGCGGAAGGATTACAAGTTATAACTAGTAAAGTTGAGCAAGATATACATATTAGAAATCACATCAAGAAAGTTTCCTCTATAGTTGGTCCTATAGACGATTTTAAAAGAGTAGGAATGAAACTTATATTTTTTTCAATTAAAAGATATATCAATAAGTTTTGTTCAATTAATCATTTTATGTTTGTTACAGATTTAGAATGGGTCAATGTATCAGAGCCAGTGTCTCTTGTTGGGCAATGCACTGATAAAGTTGTTGTTCTAGATTTCTGGACATACTGCTGCATTAACTGCTATCATGTTCTGCCGGATTTGGCATATTTAGAAAAATTGTATAGTGTGGAGAAAGGAGTGTTGTTGTATGTCTTTATTTTGATATAATTATTTTTATATGTAAAGTCTGGTGGGTGTGGGTCTCAAATTGATTTTTTTACTAATACTGTAAGGCCATGATGTTCATTGCTAGACAAAGCATCCCAAGTGCATTTTTATCATTGTGAATAACAGACCTGGAATATATTTCTACTAAACATTTTATTACACTACACTACACATTGATATGTCAATAAGTGTGAATTTATGAAAGTACTGTTAATTACTTATATTCTCCTTATTACCACTAAATGGGTCTTAGTCCTGGCTAAATAGCCTAGTAGTTGATAGTGCATTGTCACTGCTTTCTAAGGTTGTTCTGACTGTGCTTAGTAGACTTCCTTTAAAAAATTCTACCCTATTTTTATTTACAATCAACTATGAATGTCATTTTCTGAATAAAATTTACTTGATTTATTTCCAAACAGATTGGGGTCCATTGTGCAAAGTTTGCGAATGAAAAATCAACAGAACATGTATTGTCAGCAGTACAGCGGTACAATATACACCACCCGGTTGTCAATGATGCTGAAAGCAGTATGTGGGAAGCATTAGGCATTAAATGTTGGCCCACACTGCTTATATTGGGTAAGACCAAAGTGAATTTATTTGTATTACTGTTTTATGAGTTGTGTCCTGTAATGGTAAATGAAGTATAGGCCAACCCTGAACTAGATAGACTGATGATCTGGTTAAGGTGACAGGTAGAAGTTGAATGTAAATTGCTAGGAATTGGTCTGTGCGGAAATCATTAGGAGGGGTCTTCTTTCAGTAGTGGTCATTTTAGGTTGTAATGATGAAAGATGACTATGTATGTTCACATTTAATACCTACATAGTATATAATACCTAGCATCTATTAAGATGCTAGGTACTATATATTATGTAGATACTGCCGAATTGGTTCACAAGTTCAAAGTCACTGAACGCGCAATGGAGCAAGCTATGCTCGGGGTCTCTCTTAGGTATAAGATCAGAAATGATTTAATCCAAAGAACTAAAGTTTCCGACAGAGCCTGCCTATCAGCAAGTTGAAGTGGCAGTGGCTGGTCACGTATATCGCAGAATCGATGGCCATTGGAGCAGACGAGTTCGAGACGAGACCGCGTCTCGGCAAGCGTAGCGTAGGACGCTCTCCGGCCGATGGACCGACGACTTGCGAAAGATGCTGGGGGAGCTGGATGAGAAAAGCGAAGGACCAGGATATCTGGGTGAAATGGGGGAGACCTATGTCCAGCAGTGGACTGCGATAGGTTGAATAGATAGGATATTAAATAAAATCATTTTTATTTCAGGTCCAGGAAACAAACCATTATTTGTGCTTACTGTGTGAAGGTCACTGTGATACATTAGTGCGTTATGTAGATGCCGTATTGGAATACTATGAAGGCAAAATATCCACTGCATCTTTGCCCCTAGCTACGAGCAATTATTTGAAGCCCAAAGCTGAAACGAATCTATTGTTTCCAAGTAAAGTATGTATGACTGTTATTAACATATTTTTTACAATTATACCTATTTA